>JAWPHD010014004.1:0-64226 GCA_037043455.1 Cyrtodaria siliqua
GACTTAACCGGGTGGAAACGTATACCGGAGTCGTAAACCTGGTGAAAACGTATACCGGAGTCGTAAACCGGGTGGAAACGTATACAGTCGTAAACCGGGTGGAAACGTATACCGGAGTCGTAAACCGGGTGGAAACGTATACCGGAGTTTATGCTCCAAGTGCAGATGATAAACCAACATCTTAAAAAGAACTGTGAAAACAGGTCAGTGAAGGCTCGGATTAACATAGTTGATACAGAAATAGAAAATAAGTAAGATATCATCTAATAACAACAGAATGACAAAATATTTTACAAAGGTTTTACTTCTTTTCACTTTTATATGCTTTATATTGATGTTCATTATTGTTGTACATTTTGTATTGTACATTTAACTAGTTTATATGTGTGTATATATAGGATCTTAAACGAGTTTCCAATCCACAGAAGATTTATGAAACGAGTAATTCAATTTTAACGAGAATTTTAGTAACATATTATTATAAATGCTATCAAATATATTATAATATGTATACGTATTGAATACTATATTTGTACAACATATTAATGGTGTTGTTTGTTTGTGTTTTTTTTTCTTTATAAATAAAAAATATTTTAATCAATATTGTGTTTATTCATTTGTAGATTGTCGCCAGGTAAAATAAAATAAGTTCAATGAAGGGTAAAATGAAAGGGACAGTGATTAGAAAGAAGAAGAAACATGTTTATTTTTATTTTATTTATTTCACAGAATGTTGCCTAAAACAATTCATAACAAATAACAATTAACAATTAACAATAACAATCCACATAAGTGATAAAAGTAGATATACAAGTATAAACAGGAAATGTATTATCCAAGGACCACAGTCCACCACAAACACGCACAAAAACTAACAACAACTATAAAGATGATTAAAAGGCAATATATGTTATCATTTTGTTGTTGCTGCTGCTATTGTTATGATATGGCGAGTTGTCCGTCGTCCTTCGTCGTCTATCGTTCGTCGTCGTCGTCCGTTAACTTTCACCATGTGAAGACGATAGGGCATTCATTATTAAAGTAGCTATGTGACAACGTATGCCATTTATATGGCTCACCGCAGAAGCTTTGGCATACTGCGTAGTAATGAATGCTGTAGTACTACATATAATTGTATAAGATGGCTTAGTGCAGCAGTTCCTTGATACATATCGAGGGGCTGCTGCAGTATGTCATCGCTCATTTTGATTAATTAAGTGAAGGGAAATAGAGGATCTTACATTCGTGACTGTGTATTATTGATTTTGATAAACGAGTTGGATACAATGATAGGATACGAGGCTCTTGCCGATTATCGTATCTTTTTATCCAACGAGTTTATTAAAGTCAATAACACACAGTCACGAATGTAAGATTCTGTTTATCACATAACCCACCTATGACGTGATAGTTCCATTTTAATGTTGTCAATTTTCCTTATATACGGCGGTTTTTTGTAAGGTAAATCATGACGTCGTTTTGTTGTTTACACGACGTCGCTATGTTACGCGGTTGTAAATGCGTTCGCCTTACAAATAGTGCGACACCATAAACCAGATTTAACGTTACTAACGTTCATTTTATGAAGTAAGATTTCAAATAATGATAAATAATTAAGGTGTCTGAACGTACCGTATGATATACCATGAAAACAATTGGTATTAACAGTTTTAACGTATACAAACACAGTGATTCGGTCCTCATTTTCATCTGTAATACACTAGTGTATTACGAGAAATAAGTCATGGCTTTACTGCACTCCCAGACGCCATGTTATGTGATAATATCAGTTATCAGTTAAACAAATTAATTAAGTAATAATTTTTAGCCGGATTTTCAAAACCGGCTTATATTTTGGCGAAAACCGGGCGGACGGCGGACGGGTGCCAACATTTTGATTACCATGTCCGATCTTCATCAACGTTTAGCTTCCTCTCAAGAGGTACTGATCATACCCTAAAAACTGCTGAAGTTCATGCAGCTTGCTCCGCAACATGGCTTGATCAAAATAAAGTTACGTCAGCTAAATCCAAGGGCAATAACTCTGCAAGGCATAAACTGAGCTGCACCAAATTTTTGTCACGCACACCTCCACATTATCATACTCTTTTTTAATGTCGATCATGTATACCAAGATTGAAAGCAATATCTCGAAAACTGTTTATGTAGTTCGCTCCACAATATTGCTTATACTAAATACAACGTTTTGACACATCTACCCTTGATGATGACCATGTATATCATATCTTTAGAAATATAGAAGTAGTTCGCTGCACAAAATTTCTGCAACAGATATAACGACCAATTGACAGACCGGCCAACCGACTGACCAACAGACCGCCCGTAATTGTGACTCCAGTATACCCCTTCTCAAACTTCGCTTGTGGATGTATAAAAGTAAGAGTGTCTGCGCTTTGTTCTAGGAAAGGTCAGTTTACCCGATTTCAACAATTACATTTCTAGTCTTATGTCTTGAATTGTAATTTCGAAAGATCCTTTGAACGGTTATTACATCTGATTTCACTACCTGGATTAATTAACTTCATCCCAATCTTCACCAAATTGACCCAGAATACGTTTATTGCAATAAATGACTGTTTTCTTTAGTAATTTGTTCACGTCCAATCGATTTGTACCTAATAGTTTAAATTGTTTAATATATTCAAGTTTGTAACTGCCAGCACAATAGTAGGCGGAATCGAAGACCTCATGTATATAGGATCGCAGTATGCCATGTGGAACAATAATCCAGAAAAACGGCCACATGGCATAGTCGGTATCTAACTATACAAACAACATTTATGAACAAAATAAATCTGGGTAAATCAAACAAAACAAGTAAATTACCAAGAAAATACGTTTTATTCATTCTGCTATTGCAAGATCTGCAATTTAACATAGTTTTGAATAAATTTTCAGATTTCAACCGAAAAGTTGAATTGAATTGGGGTTTTAAGGCGCACCAACACATGAAAGGTTATATGGCGCCTAACAGGAATGAACATGCCAGGCTCATCCTCCATGTACATCGAGATAAAATATGGAGAATGGGCCTCGAACCTTCTCACCCTTGAACTGCAGAGTTGCTGCAAATTCTATTGTAGAAACTCCATTTACGCTGGAGCAACGTTATTGTGTTTCTGCCACTGCTCTTTGTGATATGAGCGAGATGGCACCTGAAACAATGCAGGAGTCATGATGAAGACCTTTAATGAGCATGAACAAAAAATGATAAAATGAACATGAATTTGGGGGGTCTATCCCTTTGCCTTTCCATCTAACGGTATCTGCAGTGGCCTATTCTTTGCCCCGAAACCACACGAGGCATCAACCTAAAAAAAAAAAAAATTCAACCTAAATGGTTTTTTTCGCAGATTTTGTCTTTTTTACATTTTTATTACACGAACTAATAAACCATGATCATTTATATAGATATACTCTTATCAAATTATTTTATTTTGATAACGTAATAAGAGTTTTTGTTACCATAATCTTAAAATTAACAAAGCACTGCTGCACTTTGCCATATGAAAAAATACACACGAAGCACTGCTTTACACATTACGACGCAGTGTGCCATACTGCAGCAGTAAGCCATATAAATTGCTGCAGTGATCCATATAAATGCTGCACTTTGCCATATGAAAAAGTACACATGAAGCACTGCTTTACACCTTACGACGCAGTGTGCCATACTGCAGCAGTAAGCCATATAAACTGCTGCAGTGATCGATATAAATGGCATACAGCAGCAATATGGCATACTGTGTTGTCACATAGCTATCGCGCCAGACAACGGCAAACGAATACCACACAACCGTCTATCGAAACTCTATACATGTGTTCAGGTCAAAGAATAATATATATGTGCCGGTTAAAAGTAAAGATTTATTAACAGGTTCCTAAAATACCCATGATTGAATATGCGTAAAATGAATTATGAGTTGTTAACTCTTACTCCGGCTGATAAAGGCTCTGGGTAGTGTTTAACCACCCATAGGATATGTTGTCTGCTTTTTAATTTAGTATTTTGACTGTTACTTGTGATGCGCAGGCTTCATAACCGCTGCTCCCAACTAAATTCCATTTTGTTTATTTCGCTCTTCGGGGCATAGAATTTTGTTAGATACTGGGACCATACACCGCTGAACATGGGGGTGTAATAAGTATAAAGGTCGCTATGTCCACCCCCCATATGCATGCCATCTTAGGGATGGTTAAACTTCTGTACTATTGAGTTTATGAATATTGAGTTCTGATCAACTAGGGGCTAGGGGCGTGAACGGTTGCAAGCATATTTCACTACCGTTCATGCACAGTCTTTATCAAACCGAAACTGCAATTTTTCGTGTGTATCGTGTTCGGCCGTTTCCAAAGGTCCACTCTCATACTCTCTTAATTTGACACTCCAGTTTTGGGATTTAGTCCTGCTGGTTAAAGCCTGGCCTATATTGTCGTAAATAGGTTTAGAAATGGTATACATATTCTGTAAAATTTGGTTCCTGTTGGCGGGATAGTTATTTAATATGGCAAGCCGTGTTCACATGTAATCACTATTTACTGACATCGCTAATTCAATAACCGATATCAAAAAATCAATTATTGATATAAAAAAATAAACTTTCTCGATAACGATATTATATTAGCGATATCGGTAATACAATTCTTGATATCGCTAAATACCATATATTTCGATATCGAGAATTGAATTGTTGATATCGCTAATTATTTTTTTGGTATCGCTAATTTAGTTCTTGATATCACTAAATACCATATATTTCGTTATCGAGAATTGAATTGTTGATATCGCTAATTCAATTTTTTTTATATCGTAAATTCAATTTTTGAGATATTACTAATTCCATTACCGATATCGAAAAATTATTTAGCGATATTAAAAATTGAAAAGCAATTATTGATATCAATAATTCAATTTTTGATATCGCTAATTCAATTTTGAAATCTCTAATAGAATTATTGTAAGAGTTAATATAGACTCTTCCCTTTTTAAAAAAATGGTCCTTTAAAAGGGAATCAGTGTCGCGCTCACACAATAATTAGATTAATAAGGTGACTACATCGCCGATGATCGCTAGATCTAGCTTTTTTTGAAATACTGTATTTAAAAGCTTTATCGGTTGTCGCAACATTTTGGGTTAGATATCAGTTTTAGTTCAACTCTCGCCACAGAGCATTAGTGCAAGGTAACTGGATATATTTTGAAGATCCACTTTCCATGCCCAAAATTGCACTTGCCGCAACCCACGGGTACTAAACATTGACTCTATCACATTTTGGAGATATATGAAAACGAGAGTCAATGACACTTCCGAGGTAGTGACAAGGATTAAAATGACAAAATAAAGGTGAGTTCAGCTCGTTGTTTTTCATAATATCATTAATCCAACGATTTATTTCAAAAATCGGGGAATGCTATTCCAGTTATATGTGTTCAAAGTATGTTGAGTTGCAAAAATATTACAAATTATGGTTTAATTACACGCCTAGGCCTTTTATAAGATTGCAAGGTGTGTGTGTTTTCATCGATAGATCGCAATTTTTCGGTGCATTTTCTTATTTATTTATGAAAGTCAGCTGTTGTTTTAGCGGAGATGAAAAGCCTTTCATGTAATCATTACTCGGTACTAAACTGGTTAATCAGAAAACAGAGAACAATGGATTTATTGCCAATTTTCGACAAAAGGTAGAGTCAATGAGCCGGAGCTAGGGTCGATGACGCGGAGGTTGCGTCGATGCTAGGAGCATTTTTTTCAATTAGAAGTCCCGATACCGTATTAATTGCCAAAGGTACCATGCGACTGATCTCGTCGCCTGGATAAAATTAGTATACGTTTTATATCAGCCTGCTTTACCTGATTTCCGCAACACAATGTCGTTTACGGTTAGGGAAAGGATTGAGCAATAGTATTCTACTTGTTTTGAATAGATGTTTAAAGATATTACAATTAATCATTTAACTATAAGAAAAATATCGATTTAAGAACAATATTGTCTGCCGCTACGAATAACTATGAGTTTAATTGGTCATAACATATCTTATCCGACACCAAAATATGCTGGCCCCATTTGCGCTTGCTCGTCTAACAACGCGACTTATGATATCAGCACTACCGTTCGTTTGCCAATTTTGTCAATTTAGTAAAAACAATATTGCCCGGCCACTGACCTAAATGCGAGTTTCCTATTATTGCATCATGTATAAAAACTGAACTTGTCGCGCTGTGTACGTAAATCGTATATTTCTGTGTTCCTTTCAGTTGAATTAATTAAATAATAATCACATATACTTTAACGTGGATTTAATGTGAAGGTAACCGCACATTTTTCTGTGTTTCTTAATACATACTTCACCGGACCGCCATTCTTACCGGGGGTTGGGGTTGTGGGGTGGGGGGGGGGGGGGGGGGGGGGGTCTCACCACCCACACCCACGGAACTTAATTATGCTCTCCTCTTTGTATCGTTTGCATTACATTCGATAACATGTAACATGAAAACGTAAGCTCGAAGGTATTTAGTACGCATATGGACCATCATTTTAATTTTATCATGTCTTATCCTTCCAATATTATAAAAGGCCTAGGCGTAAAATTAAACCATAATTTGTAATATTTTTGCAACTTTGACATACTTTGAACACACATAACTGGAATAGCATTCCCCGATTTTTTAAATAAATCGTTAGTTAGATTAATGATATTATGAAAAACAACGAGCTGAACTCACCTTTATTTTGTCATTTTAATACTTGTCACTACCTCGGAAGTGTCATTGACTCTCGTTTTCATATATCTCCAAAATGTGCTAGAGTCAATGTTTAGTACCCGTGCAATACATTAAAGTTGCGTGGCGCTCAAAAACCAAGACTGCATTATACTATAAAAAGCAGGTGACAAATAACATTAAATCAAAAAGCAAATGGATATGAAGGCATAGTACTGTAGTACTGAGAAATTATGAAAACCCCTTTTTTTTGTTGTTGTTGTTGTAGTAAACTTGTTTTAACCACTCCTTATTTATTAGTTAAGGATATGTAGATGCGCAATAAGATTACAGACAAGTAATCAGATAAAAACACACACACACAAAACAAGTATACCATGTCCAAATAAAAATGCATTTGATTTTAATTTAGTATGGTCACTTAGGGAATCGAGGCACAACATTAATAAAACGGGTTTCGTCCTCCTGTCTAAAGGGGCCCTCTGCACGGGTACAACTTGGGGAGCTTGCAGTAATTTACTATTACAGAGTTTCGTCCTTATGGCACTAACTTCTTCTGTACCCTTTGAGATTTCAAGTTCATGTGTGGTGTTTTTCTTAGTGCTGATGTGTAGATGCGCAATAATGTCTCGGATTTTGACTTCACCCACTGGGGCCCACTAGTGGGTAAAGGGGTTAAAAAATCACAAAACAAATGCATATCTTGTCCAAGTACGAATGGTTATGAGTTTTGATATGGTCATTTGGTGACTAGAGGCCCAACATATATAAACTAGAACTGTCGCTAAAGGCAAACAAATATATCCCGCGCCTATGCCCTTTGACCCATGCACTTTATTGCACTAGTATCCTTTATAATCACATTCATTTGAAACTTAATCATCAAAAATATATATAAATAATACATAGGCCAATGGATGGGTTAGTAAAGGGTTCCCACTGGCTAAAACTAAGAGTCATAACTCATGAAAAAATAATCAAATCAAAAATCTTTTTTATATCCCCGCTGCTTCGAAGAAGTGGGGGCTATATGAGAATCACTTTGTCCTTGTCGCGTCCCATCGTGTCGCGTCGCGTTTTATTATTTAACAGATAACAGTAACATTGTTGCATTTTTGGTATGATGTGAAAATACATTATGAAAACCACATAAGGTTATTTTGGGATGATGATTAATTTACGTCACGTCGTACTTTTCATTTTTGGTATGATGTGAACAAACATTATGAAAAATATATAAGGTTACATTCCACTACATAAGGTTACACTCCACAATTTTTTGATTCAATTAAGTTTTTAATTATTTGTCATGTTATTTAACATATAATGATTTTATATTTTCTTTTTTTCTGTTTTTATGATTTGAAAATACATAATGAAAACTTCATAAAGTTACGCACTTATAATATACCTCATAACGTTACACCCACTAATTTACGTCGCGTCCCGTCGTATCGCGTCCCGTTGCATTAACAAATAATGGTTGCATGATTGCATATTTGCTTTTCCGTTCTGGTTTGATGTGAAAATACATTACGAAAACCACATAAGGTTACATTCCACCAATTATACAGACTTCATAAGGTTACACTCCAATAATTTTTATGTAAGACTCCACATATTTATACCCCCACCAAACAAGGTTTCGTGGGGGCTATGTAAGAATCACTTTCGAGTTATTTAGCAGATAATGGTCGCATGGTTACATATTTGCTTTTCCATTTTGATATGATGTGAACATAATTAATCAAAACCATATACGGTTACACATTACAAATTATATAATTAAAAGACTTCATAAGGTTACACTCCATTACTATTTTAATTATTTTTCTTATTTAATATATGAGACTCCACATATTTTTAATTATTTGTAATTGAGACTATGTTCAGCACAAATTGAACATAACACATTTACCCAATAATAGTCCAAACCCATTACGCCCTCTTATACTATCACTAATCCAAAAACATACTAAAGGCTGTAGATTAATTTATGATCTGTTGATTATTTTTTTTTTTACCCAAAGTCATTAATAAAATGGAAGAATGAAGTTTTAACAGTACCTAACTATAATTTCGAAACAATTTAAGCAATAATGTTTAAAATAACAAAAGATCCAAAATTACTTTGGTTACAACATAGAATCAACCATAGAATTCTGGGAACTAACTATTTACTAACAAAAATGAACATTCTAGATAATAGCATGTGCTGCTTTAGCAATATTTTACCTGAAACCATACATCACTTGTTTTGGAATTGTGAAGTTGTAAAACAGTTTTGGTCATATCTTGCAGAATACATTATAAATAAATGTAATATAACTTTGACAATTTGGGAAGAAACAGATATCTTATTTGGAAATAATAAATTTGATATCACTTTGAGCAAAATTATCATGCAAGCCAAACTTTTTATATATCAGCAAAAGATGCAAAAGCAAAACCCATTACTAGATATCTTTAAAAAAACATATTATATTTTTATACAAAGTGGAAAAGTGGATAGCATATAAAAATGAAAAAGTACAACAATTTGAAGCCATGTGGAGTCGATATATAAACATTGGTAAAATAGGACAATAAAATAGATAGATACAGACTTTTTATTATGTCAAAGTTCAGGGACACCATAACAATCATCATAGTAAAACACTGTTGTCTACTTCTTAGCTTTTTTTTAAGTTTGTAATTTGTTCCTGTCGTTATATATATGCTCTAGAAAATGTTTTGTATAATTGTTCCACCCAACCCTCCCCCACTGGAAAGAAAAGTAATCCATGCATATTCTGAAGGGTTTATTATTTCAATAGCAGGATATACAAAACAATACATACAGTGAGTGTGTAGATAATGATTTATGTGTGTACATATGTCTGTATATCTGTAAAGTTGTATATACTTGAGAACAGGAGATAGATAGATAGATAGATAGATAGATAGATAGATAGATAGATAGATAGATAGATAGATAGATAGATAGATAGATAGATAGATAGATAGATAGATAGATAGATAGATAGATAGATACTTTTATTGACTTAAACTATTACAGTTTTTCATCATTACAAATATATGATAATTATAACATACACACATGTGACAGATATTAACATTGCAAATACAAAATAATCACTACGTTTTTTTTGTTTCAGACATATTTAAACAATCAAAAACATACACATATTATGGTATGTCAATGATAAACGAGGATGTTCTAAAATAAGATATCTAGTGTTTTTTTAGTCTGTTAAAATGGATGTAGATAGCCTTAATACAAGTGCATCGGAAATGAATTTACTTCAACTAAGAATAATCTTTTTGTTTAATGACTGCAAGAATTCCACAATTTTAAACATGCTTGGTCTAGTTGTGTAATATTTAGGAATGTATTTGTTTCTAATGTTAGAGTAAGTAGTACAGATCAAAATAAAATGATACTCGTCTTCTATATCGTTATTGGTTCAAATTTCGCACACTCTTTCGTTTCTCTCTGTTCTCCCTCTTGAGTATCTCCCTGTTTCTATTCTTAAACAATGAGCGGATAATCTTATTTTTGTTATACAACTTCTTAATTGTTTGGAGCATAATGTTTCTACATGTAGATATGTTTCAAAATCAAAATTCTCTTTCACCACCTTATATAGCGTTAAAACTCTACTGCCTTCTATATCAGATCTCCATTGCTGCATAAAATTATGTATTAATCTTCGTTTAAATATTAAAGTAAATAGTTTAAAACTAACACTCATGGCATTATCCCAGACATTATTAAAACCGTTACTGTTTAGGATAAACCTTATATTAGCCAATTCTTCGCGCCCTTATTACAGTTATATGACAAATCCTTATATATTGCTTTTAGTATAATGTTCTCTGTAGACAATAGTTTATACCAATATTTGATCATTTTTACATATCTATTAATGTATAAGGGGTAACGAGAGAGCTCTTCATAAATACCAGCATTGCTTGTGGTAAGTTTAACACCTAAAATAATTTTACAAAATTTTGACTGTATTCTCTCAATATCTTTTGATTTTGTAATCCCCCATATTTCACTTCCATAATTTAATATTGATGCCACAAAAGCATCGAAAAGCTGAAGAGATAATTTTGGTTTCAATTCATATTTTCGTATATTAACCAAGAGTATATTCATTGCTTTTAAGGCTTTTCCACAAAGACATTGTTGGTTTAATGAAAAGGAGCCAGTATAATTAAGAACCACACCTAAATAATTAAAATCATCGACGACATCCTTTCAAATTCTTTAATTCTACCCCTTTTACGGAATACAATTATTTTTGTCTTTTCAGTATTAACTTCAAGACCCCAGGATTCACAGTATTCATAGAGTCTATTAAGACTTTGCTGAAGGTCATCTGGGCTTGATCCCAGTACAGCCATATCATCAGCAAAAAGCAACAGTATTAAAGTGATATCATTAAGAGATAAACCACCATCTGTTCTGTTTCATAAGAACAATTCTAAATCTTCTATGAATATAGAAAACATAATCGGTGAGACAATATCACCTTGCTTTAGACCGATAGAAATATCAAATAATTCGGAGTAAGATCCACAGGACTTAACACATGCTTTAACTGTATCTTACATGGATCTAATTATCCGAAGCATTTTCCCGTTGACACCACATTTATATAGTTTTAACCACAACGCGTTTCTGTAGACAGAATCAAACGCTTTTTTCAAATCTATAAATGCGCAATAAAGTATTTTTTTGTCGTTTAGAATTATGTTTATAATGCTATGCAAAATAAATATTGCATCTGTTGTTGACCTCCCTTTTCTAAACCCGAATTGAGCATCAGATACGATATTATTATTTTCGCACCATTTGTCAATCCGCGTATTCAAGATGCTTGTAAATAGTTTACTCATATAATTAATTAATGTAATTCCCCTGTAATTGTTAACAGAGTTAATATCGCCTTTTTTATGTAGAGGAATCATAAAACCCGTAGACCAACTTTCCGGAAAGCAACCTGTGTCTCACAGGTTTAATAACCGAGACTTGAATGTAACTCATGTTCGCCATGTGTCCCTTTAACAAAATAGAATAAAATGCGTATGACTACACCTTGTTTGCAGTATGTATCTAATTGTTATCAATATGTAAAATAAGATGTATGTGCTCTGTTTGTATATGTAATGGATACTTTAGAAAAATAAAAAAAAAATAAAAATGTCCAGCACAAACTTCGGAGTATTCCCACGCATCCATATTAATACATATGTTGACTGGACACCAAGGCGGTAGTATTACTCACCTTAAATTTATTTGCTTTAAACTTGTTTGTAGTTAATTTATATAAAAATACAGAATCAGTACCTTTTTTGAGAATACACACATATACAAACCGGTCATCAAGCTGGGGCATTAATCACCTTTAGTGATAGCTCTAGTTTTCTTCACTAACATATTCACATCATAGTAAATGAGCATACCAAGTATTAAACAATCCACCTTATAATGAATGAGGAGCTAGACACATGAAATGTCCCTATGTAAGAAAATCAAAGGGCCATAACTCATGTAAAACTGATCAAATCAAAACAAATTATTCACTAACATCTTCACATCATACTTAATCAGCATGTACAATATTAAAACAATCCACTTGAAAATGTATGAGGAGTTAAACACACAAGATGTTGGTCCCATGTGGGCAACATTTGTACTGTGGCATGTGGGCAACATTTGTACTATGGCATGTCTATATAATATACATAGATTAAAAATGCAAAGAGTCATAAGCAATACCTTATTACTAACAAATGTTATCGAGCAGAAACCGTGAGTTTGACGTCGGCCGCCCACCCGTGAAACGACATACACCAAACTAATAACCAAGCTTTTCAAAGGAAAACCCGGTTTAAATTTTTTTGAAATATTTGCAAAAATAATCTACTTGGTGCGTATTTTTTTTTTACCATTTATAATATCTAGACATTTCGGCATGCTGGGCCTTTTCCAATAATATGTATCAACGCAATTCTATCTAATACCTTCATAATATGTGCACTCTATTATAAAATGATACTTGTCTTCCAGCGTATTACAAATTCTACATTTTCTTTCATCTAACGGTATTACGTATAACACGTTTCATGTTTCATATTGTTTTCTCTTTACCGATGTGTTTCAAATTGACTACTGCTGGGTGACCATACGGTAAATTAACGGTATATTTCGCGTAGCACCCGTCGGTTCTACTGATTTTCTTTTCTCTTGCTTGCTCCTTGACCAATTCTGCTAATGTTAATGTTTGCATCAAATTCACAAACTCTGTTAAAATTAGTGTCTTCTTCAGCTTTTTCAAACATATTCTGCTTGGGCAAGTATAGTAAATGAATGTATACCTTTTAAATCTATGTAATTATAATTTAATTACATTAATACAACATAGGCAACATCCATAATTATGTCTGCAATAAATCAGTTTAAAGGTAAATGTCAAATAGAGCATTTTCTTATTTTTTGCTCTAAGCTGTGTTTGAGATATTTGAAAATTATCTTTTGTTAGTGGGAAAGGAAGTTTAGCATTGCATTTGGGGCCACTGAAGTCAAGGTCAAGGTCACTGTTGCTAAAAGAAAAATTGTTTCCGCTCAATTGCTTTTGTTAGGAATGAGGTATTGCAACGAAACTTGCTGGGTATGTAGCTTATATTGAAAGAAAGGTTGGGATTGCATTTAGGGCCCCTGTGGATCAAGGTCATGGTCCTTGTTACTAAAAGTAAAAAAAAAGGATTTCTCTCAATAACTTTTGTTAGGAGTGTTGTATTGCGACGAAACATGCTGGATAGGTAACTTATGTGAAAAGATAGTTTGGGATTGCAATTGGGGCCACTGGGGTCAAAGTCAAGGTCGCTGTTACTAAAAAAAAATGGTATCCGCTCAATAACCTTTGTTAGGAGTGAGGACTCGCTAATGTGATGACTTTGGCAAGAATATCATTGCATACTAAAACACCAGCAGTTGTAGTAAATGGCAACCTGATGGCAGTGAGGTAGGTACTATAATGAGACTTTGCAGTCTATATACGTGAAAATCCAGTTAAGCAATTAATGAACGACTGCGCTACCAGCCACACTGCTCGCACTACAGATTACCTGCTCCAAGCTCATAGACTGAATGTACTTTCATGGTCGTCTTGTTCACCAGATCTCAGTCCCATTGAACATCCGTGGGATGTTCTTGGTATAACCGTCTTGTTCACCAGATCTCAATCCCATTGAAAATCCGTGGGATGTTCTTGGTATAACCGTCTTGTTCACCAGATCTCAATCCCATTGAACATCCGTGGGATGTTCTTGGTATAACCGTCTTGTTCGCCAGATCTCAATTCTATTGAACATCCGTGGGATGTTCTTGGTATAACCGTCTTGTTCACCAGATCTCAGTCCCATTGAACATCCGTGGGATATTCTTGGTATAACCGTCTTGTTCACCAGATCTCAGTCCCATTGAACATCCGTGGGATATTCTTGGTATAACCGTCTTGTTCACCAGATCTCAGTCCCATTGAACATCCTTGGGATGTTCTTGGTATAACCGTCTTGTTCACCAGATCTCAATCCAATTGAACATACGTGGAATATTCTTGGTATAACCGTCTTGTTCACCAGATCTCAGTCCCATTGAACATCCTTGGGATGTTCTTGGTATAACCGTCTTGTTCACCAGATCTCAATCCCATTGAACATCCGTGGGATATTCTTGGTATAACCGTCTTGTTCACCAGATCTCAATCCCATTGAACATCCGTGGGATATTCTTGGTATAACCATCTTGTTCACCAGATCTCAATCACATTGAACATCCGTGGGATATTCTTGGTATAACCGTCTTGTTCACCAGATCTCAATCCCATTGAACATCCATGGGATGCTCTTGGTATAACCGTCTTGTTCACCAGATCTCAATCCCATTGAACATCCGTGGGATGTTCTTGGTATAACCGTCTTGTTCACCAGATCTCAATCCCATTGAACATCCGTGGAATGTTCTTGGTATAACCGTCTTGTTCACCAGATCTCAGTCCCATTGAACATCCGTTGGTTGTTCTTGGTATAACCGTCTTGTTCACCAGTTCTCAGTCCCATTGAACATCCGTGGGATATTCTTGGTATAACCGTCTTGTTCACCAGATCTCAGTCCCATTGAACATCCGTGGGATGTTCTTGGTATAACCGTCTTGTTCACCAGATCTCAATCCCATTGAAATCCTTGGGATGTTCTTGGTATAACCGTCTTGTTCACCAGATCTCAATCCCATTGAACATCCGTGGGATGTTCTAGGTATAACCGTCTTGTTCACCAGATCTCAATCCCATTGAACATCCGTGGGATGTTCTTGGTATAACCGTCTTGTTCACCAGATCTCAATCCCATTGAAATCCTTGGGATGTTCTTGGTATAACCGTCTTGTTCACCAGATCTCAATCCACCAGATCTCAATCCCATTGAACATTCGTGGGATATTCTTGGTAGAAGACTGGTGGAAATCAACCCACGAACTCTCAATAAACTCGATCTTACTTCAGAACACCATGAGAAATGATATCATGTCGTTTGCGGTTCGAATATATGACTGCCATTCGAGCTACAGGAGTACACTAAAGATTAATTAATGTTTACAAATGTGTTTCGATGAATCTTTTTGTTTTTGTTTTATTAAGACACATTGTTACATGAATGTTTTATTTTATTGATGCCATATTAAATGTACAAATGATTTAAATATAAACTTTGTTTTGTTATTTTTGCGAAATTTGATATTGTGGATTGATATCGGGAAAATAGTGTTTCTCAAAATTCATTAAGTTGATGTTTCACATTTTCATTGAATGTTTTTCTTGAACTTTCAACTTTAGATAAATAACTACGCTGTTTTCCATTGAGAAAGGGAGAACACAATGTTTTATAATAATATTGATCTACCTATATAATGGTCCATTCCGAAGTATTCATGTCTGTCGCGTAAGTGGTAGGCCTACTGTACACAACATTTATTTTTTCCCGAAACTTGATTTAAAATGAATGTCATTTAATTTGAAATCGTCGAAATAACACAATGAATAGTCATAAGTATGGCAAGCCGTTTTTACATTTAATCACTATTTAGCGATATCGTCTAATTCAATTACCGATATCAAAAAATCAATTACTGATATCAAAGATTCATTTTTCGATATATGGCTAATTCAATGTTCGATATCGCTAATTCAAATGTTGATATCACTAATATCGAAGAATTCAATTTTTGATATCGCTAATAGAATTATTGCAAGAGTGAATATGGACTTTTCCCTTGTAAAGGAAATGGACCTGCTTCAAAAGGGTACAAGTCTCGCTCTCACACAATAATTAGATTAATAATGTGCCTACATCGGTAGATCTAGCTTTTTTGAAATACTGATTTTAAAAGCTTTACACGTTGACGCAACATTTTGGGTTGAATATCACTTTTAGTTCAACTCTTGCCACAGAGCATTAAGTGCAAGGTAACTGGAACTATTTTGAAGATCCACTAGCCCTGACCAGAATTTCCCTTGCCCCACAAATGTTAAGTTGCGGTGGAGGCAGACCACCCACTCTTTCTGGGTAGGAAAACTGATGAAGCGATATTTTCCATTTTTCAAGAATTAAATCTTGACACCTAAGCTTTTATGACAAGCAGTTACGCAGTTATTTACCTTTACGCAGTTATTTACCTTTACATTTAACATTGTTTACTATGACATCTACCCAGTACTGTACGCCTCCCGCAATCCGTAAGAATCGAACACTCATCACTTACAAGTCGCCCTCCAAGTGGAATTCGAACCCGCAGCAGTGAGAGGAGAGAACGTTTTAGACGCAGCGTCGTTACTATCTCGGCCAAGGACGCACATTATCCCGTTAATATCCTAATCCGAGAACTATACATGTACCATGTTTGTGGGCCTTTTGGTAAATTATTATTCTATATTTTGGTATTCTCTATTGTTTTTATTTTTCACATCGGTAAACTATACATGTACCCTATGCGTGTATCTGTTGGTAACTTATACATATGTTTAAATGTATCCATATCGCATGCAGTTGGTAAGCTGTACATGTATACATTAATATTTTGAACAAGTTTGTTATCATACGAATGAAGAAAGTAAAAACGTAATCATAAGAATATAGGAAAAATGGTTTGATCTTTTGCAGTTTTTACATTCTAATTTAGGATATACACTATGTATTCTGGAATTGCACGAACTGTTTTCATTATATAAGTTTTTTGAGCCGCCCCAGAGAGAGAAAAAGAATACGTAGCAATTAGGTAACTCTGTCCTAGGCTACTCTTACTATCAAATTGACACATATTGCTCGGAGGATAGACTGGTTTACGTCCCAGTCCGTCGGACCAGGCTAAGCTCGAACCCGTAATCTCCGGATTCAGAGACGAACAATCTATGCATCGGGCCACTGCGGTCCCCTATTGTTCGTGTTTTTGATAGGGTATTTTCAACGCAAACAATTTGAAAAATATTTTAGAAATTTTATTAAAAAACATTAATTATTTAAGATGGGTTACAAATAAAACAAAATGTTACTAGTTTATATTTATTGGAATAAGCTGGCCATGGCTTCAACAATATATAGTGTAAAATAAAATGTGTAGTTAATCAAATTGGAACATTTCAGGTAAACCCAATGTTCATAGACATGTCATACACAAAATCAACCAAAAAAACTCCAAAGAGGTATAACAGTCGTACTTCAACCAATGAAGCGATTGTGTCATGTCATACATACATAAACAAAATCAAAAATCTGTATAAAAAAAAAAAAACTCCAAAGGGGTATAACAGACATACTTCAACCAATGAAGCGATTGTGTCATGTCATATACAAAAAGCTACAAAAAGCACAAAAAAAACCTCCAAAGAGGTATAACAGACATACCTCAACTAATGAAGCGATTGTGTCATAATTTATAAATAATTTATAAAAAATACAAAAAGGCTCAACAACAGTTTGTTGCGATAAAATAGCAACGGAGAGCTAATATAACCCAAATAGTTATATTAATAGGGTAGGTAAATAAAAAAATATCTATACGATTGCAAAGCCACAGTCAAGCTTAAAGGTTGAATGTATAATTTCTTCAATTTAACTTATAAAACATTGAATTCCTTGTTGTAAACCATTCACAAACAAGGCTTGCCTTGATAAAATGTGTACAACATCCCAATACAGCATTGTCTTAAAAACGACAAACAAATGAAATTTTATGATTCAATATTTAACATAATTATCGTTAGGATTAATTTAAAAGCCCCAAGTTAAAATAATGTTTGGGCAGGCCCCACTATTTATCATCCGTAATAGAAATACAAATTACCAGGCAACCAAGCATCATCTACTTCCTTGTTCCTGAACAATGACATGGCACTATATACATTCATTGGCAAGAAATTAAGCAGTTCAATATATATTTCCAAATTCAACACAAAATCAGTGTTATAGGCCTACTTTGACATTCACAATAGAAAACTAAATGTCCATAAACTCTTCGATCGGCAGGAGCGCAATTGTATACAGTTCCGTGCGACATATTCACTTTGGCTTTCATAGTACGAGTCTGGTCTGCAATTAACTTAGTTAATAAACCAGGTCTAAATGTTTGTTCCTGGCTATTATTTATATTAGCAAATTGTAAACGGAGAGCTTAACATATGATATCAACTACTGAAGGTCTCTATGGTACGTCTCGCAACCGCATGCCCGATACCCAGTTATTCGACATAGGAACATTGATGATTGGCCTATCGACACAAACTGAAGTGCAAGGTATGGAATAAAATAACTAATAACAGAGATCTAATTATAATTAAAACAGCATCAGTCACCACTCTGTATAAAAACAACAGCCACTGAATGAAAACATCATTGTACGCAAACAAAATAAATGTGTAAAGCTGACTCTAGACGGAAAAATTTAGGAAATGTTTACTGTTATAGCAGCAGCAGCAGACACAGCAGTAAGTAAAAAATATCTGTAATAAACAAAACAAACTGTGACATATATCTATCATCAATTTGACAAAAGAACAATAGCATAGACCTGCAACCAACACGCCGCCAGTTGTCAATAATAAAGCACATGCAGTTGTATTATAACCTATTGTCAATATACTTCGACATAAACACTAGGGCGGAGATATCTAAGTACTGGCGACATGTTAATTACATGCTCATCGACATTCTCACACTCTTGGTGTAAAATAACATAACGGGTAGTATATACTGTTTTCAGCCATTTTCAGACTCCTGGTGTAAAGTTAGTATATTCATTAACCAACATTCATGCATCTGCATACTACAAGTGTAAAAAGTGACAATTTATACCGGTTTGTTATAACTGCGACAACAAAGAGCGCACCACTTTACACACACTAAGAATCTGGTTCACTTTCATTCCTGTTAGGCGCCATATAACCTTTCATGTGTTGGTGCGCCTTAAAACCCAATTCAATTCAATTCACTTTAATTCTAGGCCAGTCACAGACACTCACTGTAGAAAGTGCATATTTCTCTAAAGTGAATAGAAAGATTGTATGTTCTTTGTTTTTGTTATCTGTTGTTGTTGCTGTAGTTTTTAATTGAATTAAAAGCCATAATAAATGCAGATTTTATGTCCGTTTAAAGGCAGATTTTATGTCCATTGTTCCCAGTAATACCACGGGACCAATGTTACTTCGTCAAAAGTGCTAGAGTGCCGTTAGAACCATTATCTTCAGATCCACTCTATCTTGCATTTCTTTTGTCCCTCTCCCCCGCGCAAATTTGTCGATACGCTTTTTGGCATGACCTGAAACCAGTGGAAAATGGTTTAATGATGCTACTCCATTAAGACAGGATAAGGTTTATATATTTGATAAGGTTTATATATTGTTTTTTTGTTTTTGTTTATTTATTATATATATAGTATCTATATATATATATGTTTATTTATTTTTTATAATTATTATTATTATTTCCCCCCCCCACCAACCCCACCTTCCCCCCCACCCACCCCCCACCCTATGAATCCTTAATACTGTCGTAAGCTTCAATAAATTTACTAAATTTAATATGCAATAACAGAACATTATATATATATTATATATGTTGTTGTTTTTGTTTTTGTTTTTTAGAATAATGTTAGGCTATGTCCCAGACAATTGACATCAACTTTCGTTTGACACTATTGCAACATTCTGACGCGATAGCCTTACGCTTGCAATGCCACCCTATATAATGCCATACTTATGTTAGGCTATTTCAGACAAATGGGAATAAACACCTCAAGTTCTTACTCAAATAGTATACCTATCTCCCGTACAAATTTAAACATAAGTGTTACTATAATATTTTTTGTAGGACTGAAGCTAAGTTATATCGCCGCCTTGGCAAGGTCATCCACCATCCAGCATGTCCCGGCCGTTTTATCAACGATAAAACAAAACACATTTAGTAGTTTACAACCCTAGCATATACAACGTTATTTTATTTACTTTTTTTTTGAATAATTATATTAGGCATCTAAATGTGTATATACGACAAGACCAAAACATCCTGGATGAATGATGTAAAAGAAATCGATGTGCCCATCGACACACACATTGCAAAAATCGAAGGTAATCTTTAACCATCGGCCATTTCCAACATAAGCGGGGGACGCCGACATGTAAAAAACATTCAATATCACTTGATGCGTATTAACAATTGGTTTCGAGATAGCATTTAAATACCGTGATTTCCAATTGTAACACTGTAACCCTAACTTGGAAAGAATCATGCTAGGCTATGACCCATTTGACCCAAAAATTGACATCCACAGTTTCCTTTAATCGCGAGCGTTAGCTCGCCTTACGGTTAACGCGTTGTTGATTTTCTGAAATTGCCATACTAAGGCAATAAAAATCTTCGTCAAACCGCTAGAGTTACCTGCCCGTAAAGTTGCATCGTGCAAGTAAAACGGTGCACCGTGCAGGTGAATCGTATTTCTAACACGTCGTTATAACCTCACATGAACGCCGAGCATTCGAAGGAAAATAAAGCTAATTACACCGAGATTACATCGAGCGAAGCGACGTCATACAGCTAATTTCACCGAGCGAAGCGAGGTCTTGTGCATTGAATATAACATACATGTAAATTAAGTTTGTTTTCGATTCTCTTCTCTTCTTTTCTATTTTATTCAGTGTTTTCGCTATCTCTGTCCATTCAATTCAACATATTTTTTTTATTTATTTTTTACAATCTAATTCATAATTTTTCATTTCAGAGATGTTGAGATTTTATCTTATTTTCAGAAGGTGATAACATTTGTGTTACTCGGTTTTTATCCTTAGTTTCTATAGTAAAATAAAAACCTTTGACCAAGTAAAAAATTGATAATTTTCAAGATTTTGATTTTGAAAGATATGTATGTTGAATCAGTTTGCATGAATGTGCATGAAATATGCTGGGTTTTAAAAGAACCACATTGTAGATACCTTAATTTTAACAGTAAACTTGATTGAACATCAAGGATAAAGACCGAGTTTATCACCTACCAGAATGAATTAGGTAGGTCTTATTTCTGGTCACTGATTGGTCAGTTTTATTGATGATGCTCTTATCAAAATTATGAATTTGTTCAAAAACAACAAAATCCACGATTTAATGCTTGATTACGTTTAAATAAAAGTGAATGCGTCAATATTTATTATTTAAAAAAATAAAGATATAATAGCCTGGTTCTCTGGCTTAAAATAGAATTAATAGAATAGAATAACTTTTATTTTCCAATCAAGGACCATCACTGCCATTTCACTCACAGTACTAGGTACTACCTTTGTGAAGGGCAAAACTATAACCAGTCTTTGATTGCAGTAAAAGTATAAGTTTAAATGATTCATTTAGAAACACCAACAAATGTAAAAACAATCCAAAATATGAATCAAATTTGATGTAGAAGCACTCGAGCAGATGTTTTGATTTTGCATTGAGTTTAGAAAACTCCACTGATGTACACTGTCTGTAAAGCATAACAGTATGAGTATTGCACACATTATTTAATAGCTCTAGTCTATTAACTTAAACGACGCTTGCCACTGTTCAGCAACAACAAAATCAACGATTTAATGCTTGATTATGTTTAAATAAAAGTGACTGCGTCAATATGTAAGTTAGTTTTACTAGATCTATTTTTTTTATTGATCTACATGCGGTGATTTTCACTTGAAAGCAGTCCGATTTCATTGAAAATACAATATGACAAAAGGACTAAGAAAGCTGGATAAGAGCTGACCATCCTACCTAATAGTAATAAATGTCTGAGATTGTGTGAACTGTGTCATTGCTTTTTGTTCAAATTGTATTTAACGACCCACTGCGCCATTTAAGTCTCAATTACACTTATTAATAATAAAATTCACCTGAAACAATAGTTATATGAATTAATAATTATTCGCCTACCTTTTTATCCTTAAATTGTTTTTGCGAAACCAAAGGCGGTAAGTGAAATACCCTTTCTTTTACTTGAAAGCACAAACGTAAAACTTTTTTGTTCGTTGTAGACAAAGTGAAGCACCTACTGTACTGTAGACGTGATAGTATGTCACCATTATGACAATTTTCAATGCTGATTTCGTCAGTCAGTGACGTTCGACGCAATTTTAATTTCAAGAGGGCATGTAGAGAGTGGTGACTTGGAATGAACTGATTATTTCAAATTACACATCAGCAATGATTTGTTTGTGTGTTTGTATGGTGTTTTACGTCATTTTCAACACATGTAAGGATATATATGACGGTGGACTTTTGGGTGGTGGAGGCAGACCACCCACTTGTCCTGGGTAGAACCAGTACTATAGAACCAGTACTATACACCTCCCGCCATCCGTAAGGATCGACACATCCTCACAATTCGAGCTCCCAGTGGGATTCGAACCTGCAGCGGTGAGAGGCGAGAAGGTTTACAACAAAACATTCAGTATCACATTAAACAATTCATTCCTATTCCTTCCTACCTGATCATTGCTGCTAAGTAAAGGCATTTACATTTAGGAAATAGGAATAGATTGGATCATCCTGAGAAGTCTCATAAAAAAAAGTATGCATACATAATTATACTGATCATGCTTATTCAAGTTCACCTGACACTTACTCACTATTTAAGTCATTTGTTTCAAACTGTGGCCGATTTGCTTCACAATTATTATTATTAATTTATTTCTTTTATTTATTATTATTATTTTATTTATTTTGGAAAACATTTCCACCACTTAACTTGTTCAATATTGTTTTGTTCTGGATATGTTCACAGAAGAAAGTTTATCTAAACTGTTTCATATTATCCTGCTCCCACAAAAACAATGCATGTATTCAATACTTTTTTTCACAAATTAGGCAGTTTTCGCGCTTTTTTTCTCCACCAAAATGACCAGGCTATGGTCGGGAGTCTTCACAATTTTTAGGGGGTAAAAGCCCTGCAGTGCTTGGTTTGATTTAGTTTAAACTTATTTATTTTTCATCGATTGTAACGAAAGCTCTATGAACTTATTTGAATCACTCTCGATGTCTTACTGGGTAGAACCAGTACTAAGCAATGCAGATAAAGTGTCTTGCTCAGGGACACAACACAATGGCGGGAATCGAACACACGACTTTTGGATCATGGATCCAACGCTCTACCACTAGACCACAGCGCTCCACGGTTTGCTTTGGAAGTAATAGAGTATAATGTGTATATCCCCATTTTGATTCGAATAGTTATGCTTAAATAATTTGTTGAATTAGTTCTTTTTATGTGATGATCGCAAAGTTTGTATGTGAATAGTAGTGGGTTTCGTTTTTTGTGTGCCCTTTAGAACGGAGCAACTGAGTTGGGTTTAGAAAATCCATATGTTATAAGGTATTACAGTATGAGTAATATTACACAATGTAACCAATTTATTTACTTAAACCGACGCTCGCCATGAGGCAGTGCCTTATTCATATTACAATATTGTAATATTGTCGAATATTATTAACAATTAGTTTGGAGATAACAATTAAATACCGATTTTTAGAACACAAAAACAGATCGATACTGAACAAATGGCGGTCACTGCAAAGAGGTGTATGCGTTAGAATTACACGTTCATAATAACCTCTGATTTCCACCCCCTGAAATAATTAGTATTTGTTTCCTAGTAGAACAAATCCCAGTGTTGCATAAATGTGAACTAAGACACTCTGAACGTTTTATATATTAAGGCTAACTGTAGTTATTTGAGATTTCTGAATTTCCTGCTGTTCCAGCGGCAAGGAATTTACATGGTAAAAAAACACCGAAAAAAACATTTTGGCCGTAAAATATTTATTTCCAACCGATTTTCAAAACTACGGTATTTTATTTACCACTAAAAATTCAGAGGGCGTACTTGTGAAACAGGGTTACATATCAGGTTATTAGACTGCTCAGGGATCTTTAAGTTATATACTTTAATTTCTCCATTGCTTTCCGTTGTAATCTGACCATGTTTAAAAACCTGTAGAAAATACCTATACCGAAATACTCGTTGTTATTGTAAAGTCCACGGGCCTTGCCCCAGATGTATTTGTCTGAATCAAATATGTATCAAATGGACTGACTAATAGATGAATGCTAATGGGTATGAAGTAACCAAATATTACTTTGTGTTGAGTTGTTCGTTCAAATTGTTTAGCACACAATCTTTATCTATGTTTGGAGGTAATTATCACAGTAAATTTATATTATTTATTGTAGTCATCTGTTCAAATCAATTCTCCCATCATTCATTTATCATCAGGTAATATCTGTTTTTTCCTTTGCTTTTTATTCCATCATCCACATCCTGAAAAACGGATTAGTATCGTCATCATCATCTTCCTCATCTTCCACAATGTATTTGTTGATGTCGTTTATATCTGTATCATCACCGTCACCAACACCACCACAAACCATGTCGACCATTTCTGCGTCGGGCGTCTGATCATCAGCGTTGACCTTTAGTTAAGAATAATGAATATGTTATTTTTCGATATTAGTTAATGTATATTTTTCCATTAAGAGTTCATAGGCCTACACTGTTTTATTTTATGAATGTTGTTTTAAGTATGTTTTAGGCCATATATGACGACCAACGTCTTTGTGGTACTAATTAAAATAAGTAATACATTCGTTATGTATTAATTAATACGTATGCCTGTATATATGAATTAAGATACTAGTCAGTCCTAATGTACTTATATGAAATACTAGTACTAGAATAATGGCTGTTTATCTTACGGCATCTCCTATTGTACTTTTTGGTGAAAACTGCTTGTATGAATTAATGAATTAAGATATTAGTATCATTAATATACTTATAAAATATAGTTGATGTTTATCTTACCACATCTCCTGTTGCATTTTTCGGGAAAAACACTGAAGCCAGCGGATTTAGCTGATGGCCACGGCACGTGATAGCAGACTTCCAGTTTCGTTGAACGAATATAAGCTGTATCTTATCCTTACATTTCTTAGAAGACAATAAAATTACCCATGTTTCCAACCCAAATGAAAGTATCAAAAAGCATTTTCTGTACAACTTTAGTCCCATTTCTTTAAGATTACCCCTCAAAACAAGCTAAAAAGACAATTTTAGCCATATTTCAAATGTCAATAAATGAAAAAAACAAATCCTAGACATACCAGGTCATGTCTGCACTCATAATGCTATTGCATTTGCTCTTGTATTTCAGGAAATGCTAAATTTTACATACCTACTCCGGCGTTTTAAAAAGTTTTATTCCATGCTGATCAACCCGTGAGTCAAAATCAGCCATTTTACCTCCTTTTTGAAAGTTTTTGCTTGGTTCACTTTTTTTTATTTATAGCCTCCAAAAACCACAAAGAATGCATATTCCAATACACCAAAATAAACTTAGAAGTACTCAAACTGAAAAAAACATCAAACATGTGCTTAATAATTATTATAAATACCATCCGTGGACCTAAACGATGCTTAGTTGATTTCTTTCTGATTTACGGATGGACATTCATGCGAAACTGAGGAGTGCCCCCCAAGCATGTTCGGCCTTGGTAATGACAGAGTTAGAAAGAGTCATCTGTAATAAAGTAATGGAATTTGTGCGTGGCTATAGAATAAAAAAAAATTCTGCGAACACTGGCACAGATAAACTTGAACAATATAGTTTATCGTTCTTATTAACACGTTGTGCTCAAAATCATCTATTTACCTATTAATAACGGATATATCTGTGAAAATCATAGCTTTTAAATGTTGTCGCCACTGCGTGATTTTGTTGTTGCTGTTGCTGTGTTTCTTTTTTTTTTGGTTGTATTTATTTTTATCACAAAATATGGGTTCTGTGTGTGTATTAAAGCCATGATTTAATCAGTTTATTATAGATGCAAATGAGGACCGAATCACTGTGAGTAGAGTAAAACATTTTTAGCTCAGTTGTTTGCATCGTATATCATACGATACGTTCAGACACCTTAACTATTGATCATTATGTTAATGGATGTTAAATTTTCAATAACATGAAAAAATATTGTTTTATTTAATTTAATGATCCTAGCTGACGGAAATTCGTTTACCTCTAGTTTATCCTTCCTGAAAATGCATATTGAATATTTCAAAGTTATATCTGCTGACCTATGTGAACTTTCACTTCTGTACTGAATCGTACACACAAAAAAGGCGGAGCTTAAGCCAGGTTATATTTAGCTGTACGCAGCAAAAAGCACGCTCGGCCTTTGGTAACGACAGAGTTAGGAAAGAGTCATCTGTAAGAAAGTAATGGAATTTGTGCGTGGCTATAGAATGATTTTTTCTACGAACAGTGGCACAGTTAAACGTGAACAATATAGTGTGTCATTCTATTTAACACGTTGTGCTCAAATTCACCTAAGTATCTCTTAATAACGGATATATCTGTGAAAATCATAGCTTTTAAATGTTGTCGCCACTGCGTGATTTTGTTGTTGATGTTGTTGTTGTTGTTTTTTTGTTGTTGTTTTTTTGTTTGTATTTACTTTTTTCACAATATATGGCTTCTGTGTGTGTATTAAAGCCATGGTTTAACCCGTGTATTATACATGCAAATGAATCACTGTGTGTAGAGTAAAACATTTTTAGCTCAGTTGTTTGCATGGTATATCATGCGATACGTTCAGACGCCTCAACTATTTATCATTATTGGAAGTATTGCTTTATAAGTGGGGCAGTCCTCAGTTTCGCACAAATGTCTATGGTGTAAATCAGAAAGAAAACAAATAAGCATAGTTTAGGTTCATTGATGGTATTAATAATAATTACAAATCACATGTTTGCCGTTTTTGTTTTGTTTTTAGCTGTGTGTGCCTACAAAAAAGGATAAAAATATCGGACAGGGAAAGCAGCATTCAAGGACGACAGTCAACCACAAAACACAAAAACAATCATGCAAACAGACAAACGAAAAGACAAAAGTAATAAAAAATGCAAACGACATCACAAACACAAAAGGGTTGACAATAGGGCTACCGCCTTGGAACGGTCAGTGGCAAAGTAGGCCACTGGGGTTTAAACCGGTTCTAGGGTGCACCAAACCTCACACTTACCCTACTGTCATCCCATTAAAACAGGACAGTGTAAATAAAGAAATCCCCGCCATGATCTAAACTCTAACCAACAAGGCAGCATCAATAGGTAATATAAGTAAAACACAAATATGCTCGTGTAAATATAATACAAAAAAACAATAGCCTAGAAAGCCACAATGAAGGTACTCAATGACTTGGCAGAAGCCAGAGCAGTAAGAGAATACACCATTAAGGGCACGACAAGAAAGAACATGGACAAACATCAAACGCCACCGTCCCAATGGGCTTTAGGTAGGCGTCATCATAGGGTCCACAGCCTGTCCAGTCATCCTACAATTAAAGAGGACACGTTTACTTTGATTTAGTGGAATATGCCTTCTTTGTTTTTTGTTTGAGGCTAAAAATAGAAAAATGTGAAACTATCAGAGGATCGATTCCTATCATTTATCCAACTCGTTCTTTAAAATCAATAATACACAGTCACTCATGTAAGATCGTCTATTTTAAAACTTTATGAGTTTTGACGTTTACAAACATAACATATGTTTACGTTTACAAACGATTTTTTACGTTTACGACAGCAATTTTTTTTTAATTTTAAGAACTTTCGTTTTTACTTTTACCAACTTGAAATTAATGATACTTTTACAAAAGTTTCTACTTTTAATAACGTTTTCACATTTAAAGTTGCCACAATGTTCGCAGAAATAAAATCATTCTAAAGCCACGCACAAGTTTCATTACTTTACAATCTCATGACAAACTCATAATCTTCTCATGGCCAACTCATAATATTCTCATGTACAACTCATAATATTATCATGACCAACTGATGAGTAACTCGTAACATTCTCATTACAGTACAGGAGCAGACAAGTCATTTCACGTGCCTGAACCGCATAACTCAAACATAAATAATTGGGGTTGGAGGCAACGTAGTTCCCATTTTGCAAGCACGTGCAGATGCGCGGATTTTATAGTACTCTGTTTAGAAACACTAGTTTAAAGCTTATACTAGATGGCAAAGAAAACAAATCATATCAGAAGTCAGTTATTATGTCGGAGATTTATAAAACAATCGTGTTGACAGGTTTTATTGAGATATCATAGTCGGAAATCGCGGTACAAATGCGAAGATCGAAAAAAACTAGTTTTTGTTTTCTTCGAAATTGCCAATGTTTCAAAACGGGTACAAAAATTGTATATTCTTAAATATTGTTGAAATTGACAGGAGTCGAAGATCATTACCTGATCTACCTTTTTTGAAAATTTCTTATTTTTTCGTGAATATACATTTTGCGTGCCCGTTTTGAAAGTTGGTACCTGCATTTCACTCTTTCAGAGGCTATTCAAAATGGCGGCGACACAGAAAAACACCCAGCCCAGGGCCAGTCAGTCGCAGGCCACACCCACTACTCCCTGGACAAATTAACATCATATGGTCAATACACAGTCACAGAAACTAAATATTGTGAATTGAACTGAACGTTTATAAATAGCTAAGGAATGTGCTAAAAATAGCTCACACACATTCAAAGGTCAAATAATGCTGATCCGTGTACATACACAGACAGATCGTTTACACATGACGGTGACCGATGGATTATTTCAATTTATTTGCACAGAAGTAGAATTAAAACAGTGTTACAATCACGATCGTATACAATTCCAAGTTTTGCATGAGTGCGTAATTTACAAAATACAAACAAATAGATATATTACAGTAGACAATGTAGAGAATTAAAATTAAAAGTGGAACACCAGCAAATGCCTGAAATGGGTCATGGCATTGCCATTGTCTGCACTGTAGCCTTTGTAAGTAAATACACTTTTAATTTCTGTATGACAAGTGTTTAACGTTGAAACATGTAAAACGGTGGTGGTTGATATATATTAACTTAATTCTGATAATTTTTTAGAACACATGAGTGATGAATAATTGATGAAAATGTAAGCCTTGAAAATCTACTATTTGTTCATGAATGCCACCTGTGACTTACATTTTGGACAGTATCATCTTCTGGAAAGCACCACTTTCAATTCCAGTTGTGTTTTAAGTAAAATGTTATGGAATGCTGACATTGTTAGCATTGAGAAAGTTGGACAGAGTTATTAATATTAAAAACAAATGAAACAATATCATATATGACTTGTTTTTTTCAGGTCTGCTACCTGTACGAAATATCGAGGCGTATTCTACCCGGAAACCAGGCGGAATCCGCCTGGAAAGTAGAGGGAATTGGAATTTGACGGGCGTCATTGAACAGGACTGTAACATTTTTGAAGTTTTGACGCCTCTGAGGAGGCGTCAAAATGATTTTATGCCGCCCGGAAATTATTATGCCGCCCGGCAAAAGGCGTCCTTTTAGATGACGGGCGTCAATTTGGACTTAGAAATTTCGCTGAGGCGTCATTTCATACTTAGGAATTTTACAGAAATGTTATTTTGAAGTTAATATCAGGGCGACAATGCATGGTACTCAGAATGTTTAAGGTTGGATTTGTTGGTGGGCGGGGGAGGGTTTTAAAAGGCCTTTGCTGCCCCTAAAAAATGGCAAAAAAACACATTCTAAGTGTATGCCATGCTAGGGAAGCGACTCAATAACATTGCAATTAATTCAAATTTAATCATTGGTTTCTTTAATTGACTGGCGTTCATAAATTGCAAAGCTCGATTCTAGGGATGTGACACAACATTGACTTATGTACCACTATGTACGGCGAAGATCATAGATCAGTTATTCATAATTTTCCATAGCAGAGATGTTGAGATTTTATCCAATTTTCAGTAGGTGATAAAATTAGTGTTACTCGGTTTTTATCCTTACGTTCAATAGTAAAATAAAAAATATCTGGCGGCAGAATAAAAAGACGATTATTTTCAAGATTTTGATTTTGAAAGATACATATACTATGAATCATTTTGCATGAATGTGCATGAACTATGCAGGGTTTTTAAAGAATCACACTAGATACCTTAAATTTAACAGTAAACTTGGTCGAACATCAAAGATAAAGACAGAGTTTATCACCTACCAGAATGTATTGGTATGTCTTATTTCTGGTCACTGACTCAGGTCAGTTTTTTTGATGATGCTCTATCAAAAGTATGCTTAATTAAAGCTAATTATCAAAATATTAAAAAAACACTATTGTGCCTAATGTAAAATGGTATTTCTCTGCCCACTGTTAGTTTTGACTAGAAGAGTGTCGAATGTATGTCTTTTTTTTGCCCTTTTAGATATCTGATTTAGAAAACTTGAATAGATAACTTCGCCAATGAAAAAAAAAATACGAGTACGAATAGTCTTTAGTACGAAATGTCATGAAAGTTCGTTTTGGGAATGTTCTCTAGTAAATATTCAAATCCTACTTGCATTTAAATTAAAACAAAAGACACACATAAAGGTATGACTTATTACAACGTAAATACATGCTTTCTTGGCGTTGGTACGTAGAGAATCGTGAGAAATCATTTCCATTTCCTGATGTTGACAATTCACGGTTATTCGTACTATCACAAAGACGCATGCAATCGAACACTCATATTTCTTTGCAAGCGCCTGGCTCACTTTATTTTACTGCTATTCTATTCTATTCAATTGTTTTTTATTACTTTCATTTTGAATTGGCCAATCGCATTTAGTCTAGCGTAGACAGTTACACTGCGCATGTCAGTTTTTCAAACAGAACAATGTTTTCAAATTTTAACTTCCGGAAAGTCAACGGATCTAAAAAGTGATTTTAGAAATGAAGACTCTACTTGATTTTGAATGAAGGATCTGTAAGAAGACGGCCAAACAATCGCCAATTCATAATGTGAGGTATTGACGATCAAACGGATCGCATGATGTCATCGATAAAACTGTTGAACACTATTTATACGATAATTGTGACAGACTTACGACAGAAAGAACACAGCTTGAAAATACATTTGAACATATTATGATATTATAGCAAGAGAAAGTCTGGAAGGATATCATATAAACCTACAAGTTCTAACGGGAAACAGATAGTGCAGCAGATGCAAGAAACATGGAGATTAGAAAGGTACAACGCAAGGGAGCTCGCTTCGTTACTGGTAACTATTCACCATATGAAAGTGTAACAGTAATGCTTGACAATCTCAGCTGGCCATCATTACAGCAAAGAAGAAAGAACAAGCGACTAGCAACCTTCTTCAAATCATATAACAACATGATACCAGTTTCCATCCCGGAGTATGTAATGCCATCCACTGGACGCACAAGAACACACGACGCAGCCTTCATCCAGTTACGTACTAACTATGATCAGTACAAAAACAGCTTCATCCCTCGAACTATTCGAGACTGGAATGCTTTACCCCCGGACCTTGTGCATTCCTGCTCTGTAGACGTGTTCAGCACTCGCCTACAGACATACACGGCGTAGACAACACGACGGGTTTTTAATGATTTTAATTGTATAATATCTATTTTTTAACCATTGTGATGATGTCACTTGCCCGTGATGCTTTACGCCCTGGGCAGTACTATAGTAGAAGTAGAAGAATGGCATTTGGAGTATTTCTAAGAAATTCTGGAAGGCTCATTGTCCATAATTAATTATTTAAACTTGCTCAACGTAAACACACAAAAGTGTTAGTACAAAGTGAACGTAATTGTAATTAAAGAAGCACATAGAGACCATAGCCAGTGTAATATTGGCAAATGAATATACAACAACAAAAAATAAGATTTGTATGCAACTACTCGGATGAGAAGGGACAGAACTCTTGGGCCGTTGCCTGGTATCGGTATAATTTTGAGTCAGGTAAGTTTAAAATTTGCAGCTTTTATTTTGTTTAATTTTAAATCTTAGCTAATACATACAGAGATATTTATCTGATTGACCTATTGGAATACTCGAAAAACCTAATAAGTAGGACTCTAATAGCCTTAGCAGTGGTTATCAAGCAGACCCATGATGCACAGCTTAGGCACCGTGAGTTTCAGGCATGGCCCATCAATCACACTCAATAGGAGCCCAATTTTTTTAGCGCTGACTGTTCATGATCAACATTCCATTCAATCCTAATATTATAGAGCCTCAATGCATGAACCCTGCTGGTGACTTGTACCGTCAGGTAGTCCGACACACTTCGCACCATGTTGATAGTGTATAAAACACGCTAAAACCAACTTATCCGTGTAGCTGATGTTCCAATGACGATATCGGACTATAATGTCTCACTCCTGGTATTGCTTAAACAAACCACAAATCTGAACAAAACAAATAGTATAGGAAACTCCGTCTGTTGTCATTCAATATGCCAGAAGTTGTTGAAATAAATGCCGCTTTCTGAGTGCCCCATAGCAGTGTATATTAATAATACATAATGATATATATATGTATAATAGTATTGATGTTTTACTCCAAGTTACTGCAATCTATACAACTGTAAGTTTCAAATTTGTGTAGATTCTACTTCTTCAATTCAACCACATCAGCAGCCAAATTGTATGACATGTAAACTACAATTTACCTATAGATACAGATGTCATTTGCGATAACAAGAAATCGTTTTTTTATGTGTGGACTTTCCGCATAGATTCTCTGGGCTCTATAAACAGTCCATTTGAACTGATACACTGAATTTTATAAGTTTACCACTTTAATACCTTGAAGAATAATCATTTTACTTAATAGAACATCGTTTACTGTGAATTATCGTTTAATATATCACGGTTTGGAATTCAATTGTAAACAATAATTTCACTCGCCCTTCGGGCTCGTGAAATTATTGTTTACAATTAACTCCAAACCTTGATATATTATAGATAATTCACCGTAAACGATGTTCTATTTCTATTCTGTGAAAATGTGAAAATAACCCACACATCTGAAATCTTTCGCATTGTTTTGCTTACTCTCCTAACGTTGCATACGTTACAATGCGAAATGCGCAATGCTTATTCTCCTAATGTTACAAAAATTACAGTGATATATCGTTCAATATAACGAGATATTTTTAACTTAAGGCTATATAGTGCTGGTGTATTAGAATAAGTTATATCCACTTTCACACTAAACCTTTAATCCAAAAAACATTTTGATATAAAATGCATTACCGATAGTTTAAATCTAGGTACTCATTATGCATTGTTTAAACGGCAAAACACAAGTGTCTATGGCAGTGACATCATACAAGAAACATACACCGTGTCACAGTCTGAAATTGTCCACATATTTTTTCGTCGCAATGAGACATCACAGGGTGCATATATAAATGTCGTTATGTAAAAGAAGCACCCCAGACGTCAAATAAATGAGACTTACGGCCAATTAAACTTTAAAACCAACTCATAATTCATTTTATGCATATTCACTCGTGGGTATTTTAAGAATCCGTGAATAAAACTACACTTTCAATTGGCACATGTACATTATTATATGACCTGGATAAAATGTTGATAAAACATATGATTTTGTAGTGTTAGTGTCTTTAATATTTTGTTTCACAGCATAATTATATATATATATTTATATTTTTATTATTAACTTTATTGCAGACAGGAGCTGTTTGTTCCATTATGTACCAGTGTTCAAAGCACCAGTTGCTTCTATGACTGGAAAGAATGACTTGACTGTGGAAACTACGAAAACACCAACAAGCTAAACCACTCATACTTGTACATCTTAGGTAAGGCCAAAAAGAAAAACAGCCTATAAGGTGTATTATGTATGTATTAAAAAGTATGGGTTTATTCACCGGTTCTTAAAATATCCATGAATGAATAATATGCATAAAATCAATTAAAAGTTGGTAACTTAATTTGACGCTCCAGTTTTTGGGTTTGTCCTGGCCGGTTATAATTCGTCAAAAGAGTTTGAATTCTCAAAATATGTAAGTTAGTGTACGTGTAACCTCAGTAGCTTTAGAAAGTTCAAACCGTGTATATATGTTGTTCAAATTAAATTTTAAATATCTGATTTAAGACCATGAAGACAGTTCATTATTTATAGGAAGATTTTCTTGGTGTTTGGTGTCATTTCAGCGCATTTTAGGCTATGTATTTAATGATGTTTGTTTAGTGGTGGAGGCACAATACCCACTTATGTTGTGTGTCAGGTCCATATCTCTTAAAAATTTTCTTTCAAACTTGCCACAATGAATAACCAGCTTGGAGCGATATCTATTATAACTATATCCAGCATTTCTGAGGAGCTATACCAAGTTAGCTCTACTGATTAAAGATCAGCAGAGCTTATGCTGTGGTGCGGTGTCCGTTGTGTGTCCGGCCGTAATTTTTTTGTAGCGACTATTCCTCTGAAACTACTGGATGGATTTTCATGAAACTTTACAGAAATGTTGCTCATGAAGTCTAGTTGATCCTAGCAAAAATTCATGTTGATGTGAAATCCAAGATGGCCACCAAAGCTAAAAATAGATTTTTAAAAAACAAGTATGTATTGATATGGGACTTTTTCTAAAATGATCAGCATGACATGATGTTGGTCCTTGTTGTAAATCGTTCTGATTCGATGTCAAATATGGCTGCCAGTGGCCATCTTTGTTTACATAGTTATATAGTAAAAAACTTGTAGCAACTACTTGACAGATTTTCATGACACTTCACAGGAATGTTGCTCTTGATGTCTTATTGATCATAGCAAAATATCAGGAAATTCAAGACGGTCGCCACAGCTAAAAATAGATTTTTTTTAAAAAAAATTGTAGCGACTACTTCTTGAAAACTAGAAGTGATATCGATAAGGGTCATTTTCTCAAATGATCAGCATGGCATGATGTCGGTCCTTGTTGAAAAATTACTTTGATTCGACATTAAACGTTTTGACAAATTTTTGACAAGCAAACATTCAAGCTCATGTACACCAAAACATAAGATTAAACCATTATACAACTCCTAAGTCTATGGTTTTTAAACAATTAAAACTCAAAATTAGTATGCGAAAATTACAACACGGTCATGATATTTTAACAATTACATGTGTTACTATTAAGCTATATATTTATTTTGATATCTTGCAAATACTTTGACAAAATGGAATATATTAAAAATCTATCAATAACAAGTTTAATATATTAATTTTCAGGGTTAGAGATCAGTCCGCGCGCGGGTAGATGGAAGAATCTATTAAGTGCAGATGAATTAAATTCCATGGATGCCGAAGACAGTGAGATGTTATTGTTAAATGAGAGAGCCAGAGAAAAGAACACTGACACTTAACAAACCATATTTAAAAAAGTTGTTTTTCATTATAATTTATTTTTTTCTTCTGAAACAGCAAAAATATGTGGATTATTTTTGTGAGTACATGTGATTTTAATATTATCATTGGGTTTGTGATAATTCTCTTCCAATTTTGAAAATCTGCATTGTCGGTAAGTACCTTTGTCACTTTTTGTTTAACAGTTATTGTTCTGATTTATATATTAAAAATTGAAAAAAGTTAACTCTTGTCATTATGCTTCACCCTATGGAAAGAGCATACAGTATAATAGTGGTATCCTTGTCTGTTTACAATATAGTACAATTAAGGTTAAAGAAGGGCGTATGTGCTCGAAGGCGACATTTGTCAAACAGAAATTAACAAGCATTCTTCATCTTGCTAACAGTGCTCTCAGACATGGGCTGGACTACTCGTTTGGTGAAACAAAAACTTGAAGCATGTAGATTATACTTTAAGACCAAGGAAACACCCGGCACCCAAAAAATGCTGCGATACTCGTTTTGCGCTGTTTCCCGCACTCATGTCTGCAAGGTGGCAGTAGAGGCGCTCCCTCATGTTATTTCCCTTTGTCCCACGTATTGTATTCCACATACATGTAGTTATTGTATTATAGTAGTTTTTTATCTATTTTCAGTGATTCCCCAAATAATTTCTTGATGGCATCTGTCTTTTTTTTAATCTAGTGATGCCTGTAAAATGTATCTCATTTGCATAATTCATGTAAAATGACGCCTGGTTTCCTGCTCGTTTCCGCCAGGATATTTTGACGCCTGTCGTTTTAAAGAATGCCGGGCGTCATTTGATTTTACCTCATTTGCATAATTCGCAAAAATGACGCCTGGTTTCCGCCTCCTTTCCGCCTGGTTTCCACCTGGTTTCCTGCTCGATTCCGCCAGGATATTTTGACGCCCGTCGTTTTAAAAATGCCGGGCGTCATTTGATTTTACCTCATTTGCATAATTCGCAAAAATGACGCCTGGTTTCCGCCTCCTTTCCGCCTGGTTTCCACCTGGTTTCCTGCCCGATTCCGCCTGGATTTTCCAGTATACTAGTTAATAGGTGAATTACAATTGACGCCTGGAATTTCAGTAAAACGACGCCTCATTTACAGGCGTCACATTTCGTACAGGAAAGACTAAGTTAGCTAGAGGCAGTGTGCAGTATTACCATAGCCAGATTCAAGTCAAATTTCCCAGTCTCACAGTATAACTACATCAAGAGCCTTGTATTAGCCAGTATGTAGGTAAGTGCAGCTTCAAAAAATCTATGAATTTATCAATGTTTGTTCTTTGCAAAATATGTGGCATTGTGCACCAGTCCTGCACCACAGACATATTAATAATTTGTTATTAGGTCTGTGCCTGCACTTAGTCTCAGACTTTTTATACTAAAAATAAAAATGGTGTTTTACAGCACATCGACACATAAATAGGTCATATTGTGCTTAGTACATATGTAAAATTAAACAAACAAAATAAAAAGGTCCCTGTATTACATCTAAATTATTAAACTTAACCAAGACCCCGACTTAACATAATGTGCTGGCATGGCCCAGCAATAGCATGGTGGATGATAGCAATCTGGAGCTTCCGGTTCAAGTCACACATGCACCACTGAGTTTCGTCTATGGTTTCGGGCAATACATCTTCCCTCAGTCTTGTTTGTTCCTCAGCCTCTTTTGTTTGATTGGGATTGAAACTGGGGAGTCTATCCTCCAAGCACGATAAACAACCATAGAAATTATTAATATATACATTAGTAAGAGTAAGACAGGTTCTCGAATTCCTATGTGTCATTTGGGGCGGCTCTAAATAAGGTATACTGGTAATAAATGTGTTGATTTAGCAGAAAACGATTATTTTTAATTTATTGTACATGTAAAAAAAGTTCTATAATCACTATTCATTTACATATTTCAGTTCTACAACTTGTTACCTATTTAAGTTGAAACAAAATATCATGTATGTCATTTTTATTTTCAGAGCCTGGAGTCCTGAGATGCTGGGAGTTAGCTGAAAATAGTTAGTGATGTCCCAATATATATGGGAGGATTTTATTGAAACAAGTAGTCACATATAACTTTTTACAACATTAACAACAGAATCAGAAATACTTAAACGAACAAGAATAGTATATAATAACAAGATGGTGTACAATATTTTTTTTTTTTTATGAATCATGAATCAGCAATACCTCATACGGACAGTACTAGCATCAACTTCAAGAAAAATATGTATAGTAAGAGGATCACCAGTTCAGCTAGCACAATATCATATCAACATGCATATCCGACTGTAGACACAAGGTGGATCGTTGGCGACATTAACTGGATAGTTCATTGGAGTGGCTCAAAATAAGGGCTAATATGAAAATATAAATGTGTTTCTGTTAATCTGACCGGCTGTGCCCAATTTATTTATTGGATTAAAATGTTTTCTGAATTTTATTGGATTATATAAAAGTTTGTGGAATAACAGATGGCAGGAGGTGTATATTACCGGTTATACCCAGAAGAAAAGTGAGTGGTCTTCCTCACCAAAAAAATAACAAACAGATACATGTATTTATATATAACCCCACATATGTTCAAATTGGCTTGCACCATATAAACAATTACATATTAAAGGGACATGCAGCAATCTTCTTTTTTTTAAACTCCAAAATGTTATAACTTATAATTTAAATATATGCAAGCGGGTGTAAAGTGAAAATAAATTACATTTTAATGCTTGATAAAAACTTGATAAATGCTGTGTGTCCCTTTAATAAATAAAAACAATTATTGTATGATGCAATTTAATTTTTTATGTAATACCCTTTATATTTGGGATGTTTTGATGTAAATATTTGAAATAAAATGTTTTAAATCAAATAAATAATTCATTTTGATATCTGACTTGTTACATATTTTTTACTTAGTCATGAAAGATAATATTTAAGGCCTTAATATGTACCTTAAATGTTTATTGTTTACCATTGAAAGGTGAGGCGGCATATGGTGTTAGTTATCTGTGCGTCTATATCCTTCCACAGTTTTTAACCAATCTTTTCGAAACTTTACATGATCTTTATCTATGATGTCTAGAGGAGCATATCGATTTTGCATCAAAATAAAATTTATTTATGAATATATATTCTTGCATAGTACAATTTTCCACAGATTGTTTTCAGTGCGTTCATTCAAGTCCCATGGACATATTGAGTTGATATGTTCGGTTGGCATTTTATATTTGTATACATTCTCATCTTCACCTCTCACCGCTGCGGGTTCAATTCCCACTGGGAGCTCAACTTGTAGGTGAGAAAGTGTCGATTCTTACAGATATCAGTAAGTACACAGTACTGGTTCTACCCAGGAAATATGGCCTAAAATGTGCTATAATGACATAAAACACAATTCAACTTTAAAAATATAAAGTAAAAGAAATGGCCTTCTTTATTTTCCTTCGATGCTATCAGTATAAGTATTACGACAGTGTTTCTGTCTGATAAAAAATTCATCTTAGGTTTCAACCGACAAATGGTCTATATTTAAACTAATACAAGTAAGATGGGGCCCTCAAACCCTTTTATGTGTGGGTGATATATTCCACGGTTGATTCATGATACTAGCATGGGACAGCTATAGTACATATGACAGTGCTGAGTGCAGTTGCGGATGAATTGAATTGAATATTTAACGGCTCATCAACACAGTACAGGTTATTTAGAGCCGCCTCAGAGAGAGGGGAAGGATACATAGGAATCCGGGAACCGTGCACTACCCTTATTATCGAACAGATTCCTATGGTTCTTTAACATGGTCGGATGATAGACCTATAAGCGGGACCACCCTGTTTACGTCCCCATCCGACGGATGAGGCTAAGGGAATGTGTCTTGCCCAAGAACACACCGACAAAACTCAGTGGCACCACCTCCGGTTACAAATCCGCTGCGCTACTGACTGCGCCAAGTTGCGGATGACAATTAGACACTGGACAGTCTAGTCAAAAACACAGCAACAAATATATTATCTGAATATGTTGAAGAATGTACTGTATGCTTGGAAGAGCTTTCAAAAACAAACTAGCTTTCATGATTTTAGTTGGGGTGGGATGGGGATGGGGCGCATCCTTTTAAATCTCAGTTCAGATGCCCTCCCCCTCCTTCTCTCCATCCCAACTCCCATCTTGAACAGTAGCGATTGTTACGTAAACTTTCCACATATGAGAGGGTGCCCAATACTACCCGCTCCATCGAATACGCGCCTGCAGTTCTTGCGAGGTCAGTCGAGTCAAAATTATAGTTAAATCAAACAATTCGTATTTTCGTGTACTTTTGATAAATAAATAACATGCTTTTCGTGATATGCAGCAAAATTCATGTAATGTGTGAGCTAAAACAACAATTCAAGTATCTCCTCGTACTTTATTTAACAAAAAACACACGGTTGTTGTCATTTTAATCGTATTCTAAAGATGGCATCTTTTAGAGTTATCGCCCCTCGCTTCGACATTTTACAAGACGGGTCTGAATTTATCACGCAGTAGAGCTTCTAAAAAAAAAGTCGGTACAGACGAAAATCACGAAACCTAAAGGGGAAATGAAATTTCATGATCAAAAATTGTCACAATTTTCCAAATTATGCGTTTTAAAAAATTCAAAATGGCGGACATTTTTTTTTTTTTGACGTTGCCGAAAGTTGACGTACTACTTTTCGTTGTCAAGCGTGGTTGCGATATTTGAAAGATGTAGGAAAATATCAAGGCTGCTCCCCTACTGTTAAGTACAAACAATCTTCGCATAACCAATCAAACAATCAAACAATCTGCGCCTTCTCATAACAAACTCATAATATTTTCATTACCAGCTCATTACATTCTCATCATCTTCTCATTATATTCGCATGACCAACTCATGAGTAACTCATAATAATCTCATGATCAACTCATAACTTTCTCATAACTAGCTCATACTATTATCATGACCAACACATGAGTAAATCATAATATTTTCATGAGCAAGTCATACGCTTCTCAAGGCCAATTCATGAGTAACTCATACTATTATCATGAATAACTGATGATGCTCTCGTAACCAACTCATTACCTTCTAAGTACCAACTCGTAACTTTCTCATGAGCAACTCAAAGTGATAATCGTGCGAAGATTATGAGTTGGTCATGATTAACCCATAATATTCTCATAATCAACTCATAAACTTCTTTTGACTAACTCATAATTTTCTCATCACCAACTCATAATCTACTCGCAGCGTCTCCGTGGCCGAGGGGTTAAAGACGTTACGTTGTAAACCTTCTCGACTCTCCCCGCTGCAGATTCGAATCGCACTGGAACCTCGACTTGCAAGTGATTTTGTGTCGATTCTTACGGATGGAGGCAACTGTACAGTACTGGTTCTACCCAGAACAAGTGGGTGGTCTGCCTCCAGCATCAAAAAATCTACGGTCATATATAACCTTGCATGTGTTGATAATGACGTAAAACACGACACACATCATACTCTTCTCATGAATAACATATGAGTAACACATACTATTCTCATAACCAACTCATAACCCTCTCATGACCAACTCATAACTTTCTCATGGCCACCTCATAATATTGTCATATGCAAATCATACTCTTCTCATGGCCAACTCATTATATTCGCATGCTTTCATGACAAACAGATGCGTAACTCATAATATTCTCCTGACCAACTAATAACAATCTCATAACCAACTCATAACCTTCTCATGACCAACTCATGACCACCTCATAATATTGTCATGAGCAAATCATACTCTTCTCATGGCCAACTCATAATATTCTCATGACCATCTCATTATATTTTCATACTTTCATGACAAACACATGCGTAACTCATAATATTCTCATGATCAACTAATAATAATCTCATAACCAATTCATAATATTCTCATGATTAACTATTAACCTTTTCAAAACCAACTCGTGTTGAGTAACTCATAACGTTCTCATGGGCAACTCATAACGTTCTCATAAGCAACTCATAATATTCTCATGAGCAAATCATACGTTTCTCATGACCAACTCAGGATTAATTCATAATTTACTCTTGTGTAACTTAATACTCTCATAAACATCTCATAATTTTCTCATGAATAACTCGTAACCTACTCATGACCAACTCATATTATTTGTCACAGGATGACCTTAGTGGTTGGGCTAACTCAGGAAAGAATCAATGACGGTGAATGCATTTACATAAGTTTAATGCAACTTTTAAAATATGTTTAATATATATACAATTATCTAAAAAAAAACAAGCGAATACACAAATGAACTATGAAAAGAATGTTCTCATGAACGTTTAAGACGTTCTTAGTATGGTTATAAATACTGAATGTCTAAGACACTAAAGTGTTGTTAAAGCTATAACAATGTTGATCTAGCGCGATAACTGTGATGCGCGAGAGCTCATGGAGATGATGATGCGCGAATTCAATGGATGATTGTCATCAAATGCCTTCCGTAAGGGTTGATGACGCGATGCAATGATAGTTAACCTCCACTGAGATTGTGAGTGATATTCCTCCAGTGAGGACTGGTAACGGGCCCACCTTGTGTCCCGGGGGTTGTCGTTAGTAAAACCTGGCCATGCTGACGCAGGTACGGGGACCGTCTCCACCGCTCGTAAACGTTAATCGTGGAAGCTTAGCTCCACTCCTGGATATCCAAACCTAGATGGCTTACTCCAACCCTGGATGGCTTATATCCTGGATGGCTTAGGCTGTAATTATACATACGTTTTAGATGTCGGTTGATAAACATAACAATCTTGCATAATTATCATTACCCAAACAAATCATTATTCAATCAATATATGTAAGCTGTACTAATGATGAGTAGCAATGTATACATATTCTACAACGCCATGTATACGCTATGTACGTCGCTGTTAAGCAATGCCTCAAATACATGTAATATAAACATGATCAAATTACTCATATATTACACTCACTGAGCTATGCATGCACGCATGTCAACTAATGACCACATTATACAACGCTATGCATACGCGTCGAACATTTATTCTTGTCACTCATCTCATTGTTAACTAATGCTAACAATCGTGTATTACAATCACTGAGTTATACGCCAACGTTAACTAATGTACCTATTATCCACTGTTATCAAATTAATATTGTTTTACAATTAATGATCAATTACAATAATTACATCTAATAAAGTAACTTCAAAATCATATGCTAGTCTAAAGTTATGTTTGAGAAACATCAATGCTAACCGGATGTCGTAACCGCCAAACAAGATGGCGCCGCCCACTGAATACAAAAGTACGATAAAAGTTTATTACACAACGACTCTTTTGTTTGTATCAGGTCGGTATCCAACATGAACACCTACTTTTGAATGGCTTCTGCACGTGCACGGGTGTTCATATCGTATACCTACCTGACCTGCGCACGTGCACAGGTGTTCATATAAAATGAATAAAAGTGTTTTCAACAAGGATACAAGTGATCTATGTATATATACAGTGGCGGATCCAGGATTTGAGATTAGGCAAGGGGCGCAACTTTTTTTTTAAAGCTGAGAAGCCCGACTTGTCAGATTTTAGTGGGAGCAACTTAAGAAAGAGTTGACAAACAAACAGAAAAAAGCTGTGTCATATGAACTTTAAGAAGTAACATGATGTTATAAAAAAAAGGTTGGGGTGGGTGGGGTGGGGTGGGGTGGGATGGGTTGGGTTGGTGTGGTGGGGTGGGGTGGTGGGGTGGGTTGGGTTGGGGTGGGTTGGGGTGGGGTGGGTTGAGGAGTGGGATGGGGTGGGGTAGAGATGTGGGTGGTGGCGGGGTAGCGGTGGGTTGCACCGATTACTTCCGATGACAAAGACTAATAATCATATATTTAGAATTTTAAAGTGTTTTTCAGACATTTCACAATGATGACCTCTGTCCGTGTACTAAATCCAGGATTTTAGGTTAGTTCGGATGCGCAATGGTTATGTCCCCATTTCTGTAATCCCATTGACATTGCGTTAGAAAAGAAAAAAATAGAGCTCAACTAAGCATGCATACACTGAACGACTTTAAAAACAAAACAGGGAAATAAACTGAGATAAATGACACATTTCATCTATTCTATTTAACAATATCTACAGTTGATTTGCTGAAAAATTCATTTAAATTGATCAACAATAAACTTGTTGAATTCAGAGCATAACAGTACGACCCCCAAAAGCAAAAGTCACAAAACTAATACCCAGTATATCCCAATATGCGTAGGAGATGTCAGGTGTGCATTGCCGCTAATGTTGTGACAGTGTGACTTTTGCTTTTTAGGGTAGTACTGTTATTTTTTTAATTTAACAATTTTAATGTTGATCGATTTGAATGAAATTTTCAGCAATTCAACTGGATGTAAGTGTGATGAAGTTCAAAAACTGTACAGGTTTTGGTATCTGAGTGATGGATATAATAAAACACTAGAATGTAAAACTCACAAAGTGCAAACAGAAGGTCAAGGTCATTTATATTGACATACTTTAAGTAGGAACATACGGATGTTATATAGATGTAAGTGCGATTGAAGTTTTAAGCTGTATTGCTTTTGGTATTTGCGAAATGGAGATAATAAAAAAAACTTTAATGCTAAAAGAGTAACGTAAAATATCAATGTAAATGAACAGTGATAAAAGTAGGTCAATGTAATTCATATTGGTATATGCCGCTGTCATGTAGAAAAAGTAGGTAAATGTAATTCATATTGGAACACGCCGCTGTCATGTAGATGTAAACATGTGTGAGGTTTCAATGCTCTATTGCATCTAGCTGGTGTCTTAACCAAAAACTGGAATGTGAATCTTGAATGTAAAACTATTAGGTGCAAAACAAGAGCTGTCGGAGAACACCGCAGCTCGACTATTCGATTTTTCAATGAATAATCAATTATATAGCCAGTATATACCATCAGAAAACAAGACTAAAACAATTATTGTTAGGATCTCATACAAATTATAATAAAATTTGTGGCAGGTTGTGAACTTTTTTTTTCTTTTTTTTTTATCAGTTTTAATCCAAATTTGCAGTCATATTAAAGACATTTGTGGTCGAAAGGCAACTCCGGAGGGAGGGGATATCTGGTAATTTTTATTGTGGCCTCATTTCAATTTTTTTCTTATTGATATTTCATCTGTGTATCTGAAATTAACCTAAATAATGAACACTTTCATGGAATTATTTTTTTAATATGTGGAAAAGAAAACTTCACTTTGATGCATAAAATAAAAATTAAGATGAGTTTAAAACTAGATCCAATTGCAATTTTTTATTTTTAATTCTGAGTACAATAGTATATAGTGAAACGTTCATATTTATGGATTTGTTCATTTTTACATGGCAGCCATATTTGATATACCTTAAATAACGAACATTACCTTGATTGACACGTGTTGCTTCAACTTGACATACATGGATGGCCCTCCTGGTTCACACATGTCGGAAACGTCAATTGCTTTATCTAAAATGTCGATAATATCTTTTTTTTCCTCTTCGGGTACTTCTCTATATGTGTTTTGAGTCAGGAAACACAATTATCTTCATAGTCCTCATACATGTCTAAAGCTTGACTAAGTACATTATCGGAGTCATAATCAGCCAAGACCTGACTACAGAAATCGTCCGAATCGTATTCGTTTGTTGTCATCATGTGTGGTTGTGAGCCGTTGTGTAAGTCGGTTACCGGCCTCGTACATCGGTGTACATGCATTTGAAAGACCCGCGCACGTGCGGTAACACCTCGAGCGCTTCGCGCTCTCGGTGTCACAATTCGCACGTGCGCGGGTCTTTCAAATGCATGAACACCTAGTACTTAGCCGGTTACCATTACATAAAACTACTAACCACATGTTGCCTATGAATTTTGCCGTCCAATCTCTGTTCCAACAAAGTACTATCGATCATCCCGGCGAGAGCTAGAAGACAATGGGTTTTATAGAAAACATTACGCCCAAATCATTATTTCCCCCGTTCAGTCCGTGACAAATGTGGCTAAATCTGCAGTATTGAATCTACACGAGAGGCCCCTTATACAATTTTGCCGTTTAAGGAAAATATACCTATACGTTTACATGCATTAGCACAAAACTAAACTTATGACACGGCCTCTCTGGCGGCCACTTAAAATGTGCACGCTTTTACGTGTTACATGAATAGATCATGAATATTGTGAAATTGTTTCAACTCGAACAATAGATTTGGGTGTAACCGATAACTTACAAGAGCTAAGTACGACCAGTACGCTCTACCCGTGACATTTTGTGACATTATTCTCATGACCAACTCATTATCTTCTCATTACCAACTCATTTATTCTCATCACAAACACATGAGTAGCTCATAATATTCTCATACCAACTCATACTACTCTCATAAACAACTCATAACATTCTCATGATCAACTCATAATTTTTTCATGATCAACTCATGATAAACTCATAATATTCTTAGCGTATGAGGGCATTACCGCCTACCGACGGCATTCTGTTGAATACTCACAGAATTATGTATAAATGTAATGTGTTTGTTACATATGTGATTATAGCATTATCAAGCAATACAACCACGTGATAAAGAAGGTTAACTCCTATCAGTAATCCTGCTTTACCTCTCTTTTTTTTAAATGATGTGAAGAGGCTATTGCCGAACATGTGAGGGTTTTGCCGACGACTAAGTGAGGGTATTGCCAACCAGTGTCTGCTTTAAAACAACGTCGTCACAAAACGCCTTGATTAATTGATATTAGATAATTTGTCAGATTGTATTTTAATATCAAATCAATAACAAAAAAATAACGCAATGTATGATGATATTTTTCAGCTTTACACTATTGAACTAGATCTATATGCCCATTAAAACGTGCTATTTCAAGTCGATATCTTCGTCAACACTCTTAAAATAGGAATGCCTTGTACAATTTTCACTTGAAATAAGAACCTCTCATAAACGTTTCAGGTTTCATGCAGTCCTTAACACTTGTAGCTAGTGCCTCGTTCACCTTCGTGTGCCTCGTCTGAATCAACCAGGACGGCCATGCTGAACATCTTTATCTTTGCTTCCTCGTTTCGGTGCTTAAGAGATTCTTGTTAGAACTGCTGTTTTCTCTCTGATATATTTTTTTCTTATGGTTATTTTATGTAGCTTCTCTCCTTTTGTTTATATTGTCTCACTTCTAGACTTCCTTTTGTTTCTGTTTATTAATTGTCGTCTTATTTATTCTTCTCTTTCAGCGTTTTTCTAACCGTCATGCCTATCATCGCTTAGGAAAGGGCTTTTTGTGGGTCTTTTCTTTGAATACTTATTTTGAGAGGGTTCTGGTGACCCAAAACAACTCATTCAACATTTAGCAGAGTGTCATCTGAGGTACGTTACATTTATATAGTTCACTTTTAATACTAAAAAAATCACTGTTTATGCTAAAATGCTTTAATTAAAAAACAAATGAAAAAAAGGTAATGGATATATTTATTGTCATGTTCGGGTATACCCAACCACTCTGTGATAAGGAGGGTAATACCGACTCCTAGATAGGATTCCGGTGATTTAAACATGTTGCATACCTTGATTAGTCATTGCATGCATGACTTAAAATAGAAAGTGACGAAACAATTCAAACTGATAGTGATCAGTTAAAATCAAACACCCGTAATAATAGCAATTCAATATTTTGGTGAATGTCGTGGTTGTATTGTATGGGTTGGGAATGAAAAAAGGATGTGCCCTATATATATAGATGACATATACTATGATGTATACCTTACTACAATTACTTAATACATTACTTAATACATTTTATTCCTTAAATGGTTTATCAAGCAAATGTACGGCAATACCCTCATAGTCGGCAATACCTTCGTGGGCTCTAGATAAAATGCACGTGTATCAACAATGACGTCAATAACGTCAACCGTTAAAAAACGTCATCAGGTTAAGATAGGGAATTCCAGCCCTCGGTATAATTGTTTTAATCGGAACATCGGTTGTCGAGCCTCGGTTCCGACAAAAACAAGTATACCTCGTGTTGGAATTCCTGATCATTACCGGATACCAATGATATATTGAGTTTAATTAACATTGTTGAAGTGATACGGGAAATAATTCCCGAGTGAGAACGATTCTTGCGATATAGCGCACGAGTTTCTATATCGCAAGAATATTTCTCACGAGTGAATTATTTTCCGTATCACGACAAAAATATTAATTAAACTATATAATATATATTCTGTGATGCATTTCTTTCCAATCGTCTTTTGACACAAGTATTCCTTCTTCTGTCACCCCTTTGGCGACAGCGCGGAGTAATATCATGACGTCAATTCGTGACGTAATATCGTGACGCCTATCGTTTAGTTCATAACATTTGGCTACTGTGCTATCTTGCACACTAGGCGAGATAGCACAGTAGAGGAAGGGATATGTTATAGATTTTCTCAAACTGGAAATTTTCTATAATTCATCACAGAATATATAATATATTCTTATATTCCGTTAGAGCTGGTAGGTGGGTGATCTACCCTCCTACGTTCATACCGACACAGCTTTTTTTAGGCTACTGAACAATGCAGATCCCCTTTTTCCATTTATTTTACTTCTTTTGTTTTAAGAAAATGTTACATTTAACATACCAATGACGTTGGACACCACTTTCTTATTTTTTATTCATGGTGTTAAATAAAGACGCTTATACATCTAACGTTACACACTATAAATGCCGAGAAAAGTTTAAACGGTCACCCATTAAAAAAGAGCATATCTGCACGATGAATTTTACAATTAAAACCAAAAGTATCATAAAGATGTGAGTTGTATATCTTTGCCGCAACTACTTTTTACCCTTTGTTATTGCTAATTTTAAGAATGGTTTAGAATTCCTTTTTTGTCCTGTCGTCCATGCTGATGATTTGCAAAACCCATAATATTTTCTTCATCCGAGCTGATCTAGTAAACATCACAGATCAGGCACTGATAAAAGTTGCAAGAATATATAATGGTTTGCTAATTCATTGAAATCGGTAAAAACATGCTGATCCCTGGTCATATTGAACCGCATTTTAGGTTCTGTTCCTTTTTCTCACTAACACTGGCAGTCATTTCCTATTCAGGCTATTGTTTCAGGCTAATTCTTGTACCACTTTGACCAAAACACATCACTTATAAATAAAGCAGAGGAACTATTTTGAAAGTACAAAATGACCTTACCTCTGCTTACAGACCTTAGCCACACTGGTATTTATATGCAAATCTAATGCGAACTGCATGTGCAATCCATGTGTAAAAAAAATCCATAAAAACGCGCATAAAATGAGTAAATGTTCATTGAACAGAATTTCAGTCGACTCAATGCAATGACCTGGAAACAAGACACAAGTATGTCTCCAGTACTTCCGCTTAGCTGCATACACCAAAAATGGCGGTAGCCGGTTATTCATAGACTACAGCGCTTTTAACAGGTCCATACGCAGTATTTATTTGTCTTTGCTAAAATTCCTTTGTAGTTTGAATAATCCGAGAAAATAGTTGATATATCTATATATATAATAAATAAGAAGAACAATTAACAGCATACATTTGATACTGAATTTATGTCACGAGAGAAAAAAAAGGTAATCTGGTTAAAAAAATTATGACATGAGGGAAAACAAGTGGTAAAAAAACTAGTTCTTTTAACAAAATTACCACTTTCTCTTCCCTCTCGCCATACATTCAGTTTTCAAATGTATGCTGTTAATTATTTTCTATATCGTAAGCATAATGAGTTTTTGCATCGCTATTTCACAGCAAAACCGCAGTGTCTTACTCACAAACAATCAGAAAAATTGTACCATTTTTCATTCTTCGATTGTTTTTTTCTGTCATTAACATTGATGTTATTTAATGTGCTGTTCTTCTAATTTGAGTACTGTTTTGCTTATTGCAGATGGGGTGATGTTCTTCTTCAGACTGCATCTGATGGCACTCAGTATCTAGAGCTTACAGAGCGCCAGACAAAAACCCGTACGGGCGAAAACACCAGAGATTTGCGTGCTGTAACACCGAAAGTTTATGAAAATAGGGATGATCCATCGTGTGATCCAGTGCGCATGTACATTGTATGCTATTAAGCGCTCTCATGGATATTCGGAACCTAACATCCATTTTATATTGCCCCATTTACCAGTTTTATCCCCTCAAGATCAATGGTATATAAAAATGGCAGTTGGTGAAAAGAAAATAGGGAGCCTCGTGAAGAACATGGCCATTACAGGTCACTTGGATCCCCAAAAAAGGATAACGAATCATTCTGCACGGAAACATTAAGTGCAAAAACTCAGAGACTCTTTCATTGCACCAACTGATATTATGAAAATTAGTGGTCATAAAAACTTCCAACCTGTCCTCAATTATAGTTATATGTCAGAGGTTAAACACAAGCAATGTTCACATTTGTTATCCACCCATAGGTCAGTGTTTAAACACGCCACTGCAACTGTCACTTTTTTTGCTAGTTATGAGCCATCCACTCCTTTCAATAACCTGATAGGAACGCTCTCTCCTGCCAATCAAATACATGCATGCCAAGATAAACGTTCAACTTTCCCCACCCACCAACCTTGTGCCAGTCATAGCGTCGCTATTTCGCACACCACTGCAACTGTCACTTCTCCTTCTAGTTATGAGCCATCTACTCCTTTCATTATCCCTGGTAGGAACGCTCTCTCCTGCCAATCAAATACATGCACGCCAAGTTCAACGTTCCCCACCCACCAAACTTTTTGCTAGTACTGATAGCGTCGCCATTTCTGAACGTGTCCTCTAAAAATCTTGACACTCAGCAACTTATCGCTGTTCGCTGGCGCAACTGTTAACATCACGAGTTTAAATGTGTATATGAAATGAATGATCCTTGTTATTTTGCTATAACAACTAAACAAGTCCAAAGTTGATTGAAAATAAAAATCAGAGGATATGGAAACAGTAGTTCAAGTTGCACACGTGTGCGGGTATTAAATGTTATTTTGTTGTATTAAATATGAAGGAACAAACATTTGCTCTATTGTTGAATTTCGCACAAATAAAAAATAAAAATGTGTTACATTACTTTTATTTCTTCCCAGTTCAGTGATTTATTTATTACCGCGTACAAATCAGATGTAATCTTGTCTCAAAATATGTAAATATTCCTACGCCCGCACCTTGCAACATCGGGACCGTTTCAAATACATTTTGAACTGTCGAAATCATTTTTTTACGGAAAATTTCAAAGAAATTGTTGTGGTCACATGATAAATAGAATACAAGGTTAGTGCCGTGGTTGGAGAAAGTGTATCTGGCTCGGCACGAAAACAGGAAGGACTGCGCAAGTCTCAACCTTCCTAGTTTTCTTAGCCTCGCTAGATAAACTTTCTCCATCCACGGCACTAAAACATTACATGTTTAAACTTATTATGTGACGACTGGTACCGTTAGAGTCAGGTGATTAATGGATTTAGTGCAACATGTAGCTTTTGGACGTTTTACAATTGATACACAAATGTATAGAGCCATATTTCAGTAACATATCACTATGGATCTGCGTTGCATAATAATTTGTCCTAACATAGTATTTGTTTGTTTGTTTGTTTGTATGGTGTTTTACGTCATGTTCAACACATGTAAGGTTATATATGACGGTTGATGTTTTTAGTAAGTTTATAATTGTTAATAATGCCTGATCTAGGGTTTATATCGAGGGGTGAGTTGAAAACTATTGTAACTATATATAAATAAAGAACAAGATACACTAGTGTCACACCTAGCCCCGTGTTATGGTTAAATTTTAGCCACCATGTATAAGCAAGTGCCAGTGCATTGTCTGCTAGTGCTGTACCGGAATTCATTTCAATATCAGTAGAGCGGAGTGCTTCAGGGACTCTGAGGCTGGGCTGAAAAATGTCAGGAAACCGATTTATACAATCTAATAGCTTCATGTTGAATCATTTTCGGATGCTTTTCTTTGAATGGCTATATTAATAAGACATGTAAATTGTAAAACATTTGTGAATAAAACATTGTTTAAGCAAAATATACTAAACATTCAATTACTCAGTCATTTTTGAATGTTTTGCATGTTACTATATATACTCACGGTCAATGAAAAAGCACCACAAAAAAATCTTTTGAAAGTTAGAATTTAAGGCATTTTGGACAAAATATGATCTAATCCATAACACGAGTCTACATTTAACAGTTGTGTACTTGCATATCTGGATTTAGTGCATTACACATTGTTGTTATGAAATGAACATGCATTTCCGGTTTTCTTCAGTTACATCGCACAAAGGAATCATTTTCTCTGAAACATTCATTGCATACTACTGTCATAAGACACGCAATAATAAAGCCAGTAAAATCAATTGGAATTTATTAAGAAACAGATTAATGCAGGTTGAAATTTAAAGGGACAGTTTTCTTTTTATGATTATCCATAGTAAACAATGTTAAATGACAAGGTAAATAATAACTGCGTGACTGTTTGTCATCAAAGACATGTACATGTAAGACACGTTAGTATCAAGATTAAATATTTAAAAAAACAACAACATTGGTTCAGCAGTTTTATTCCAAATCGTTTGCGCGTTTTCATCGATCGTCAATATATTATAGTATACAGATCTAGGAAAATTAGCAAACTATTTTATTATTTCAAACTATGGCTGCCCAGTGTGTGTGTGGGGTGAGTGGGGTGGGGAAGTATTTACTTTACATATTTAAGAAGATTAAAAAAAATAAACATGTAGAGTACACAAGTATAGCAAAGGATAGTGACACATAGCTAGACTTTGACCAGCAGCATTATTAAGCAGCAACGATAACTGCATTATGGGGGTGGGGTGGGGGGGGGGGGGTGGGGGGGGGCGGGGAAGTGGGGGCGTGGGGGGTGAGGGAGTATTTACTTTACATATTTAAGTAGATTAAACAAATAAACATGTAGAGTACACAAGTATAACAAAGGATAACCTAGTGACACATAGCTAGACTTTGACCAGCAGCATTATCAAGCAGCAACGATAACTGCATGTCAACGTACCTAATAAAACCACAGTTCATGGTACGGCATGGTACGGCAGGGTATATCTTCATCTGTCAACATTTAAGGGAGTAACCCTATACGATTAGAATGATAATTATTCTATTCATGAAATGATTTATCTATAGCTATCTGCACTATCTATTTAGGTGATTGTTAAAATTTAATTATTAATGTGGATGAACATGCATTATGTCAAATGATTGATCAGGTATCAGCTAACATACACATTTTAGTATAAGTTGTCATAACGTTGTGAAAATAAGTAGCAGACTTATCCGACTTGTGTATAGGATGTTATTTATTGATACTGAATACACATATAAAGTTTCATTGTTTAAACAGATGCTTATTTAAACACATGTTAACACAATTTACCATAGTACAAAAATGATAAATCACAACTTAGTCACTCAAAAATCAGCACACAACATCACTTACTATTATTATTAAGTTACTAATCATCGTATGGTGACTCATAAATCACTCATAAATACTCACACAGTTATTCATACGTCATCACACATTCATTCCATCACACATTCACTTCTAAATCATCATACATTCAATCATAAAGCATCACATGTGCACTCATAAATCATCACGCATTTAATCATAAAGCATCACATGTGTACTCATAAATCTTCAGATATTTAATCATAAGTCACGCATAAAGCATATCAAGTCACTTATAAATAATCACACGTTTTTTCATTAGTCATCACACAGTCACTTATAAATCATCATACAGTCACTCATAAATCATCCCACAATCCCTCATAAATCATCTCATAGTCATTCATAAATCACATAGTTACTCATAAATCAGCACGCAATCACTCATAAATCATCACATTGTCACCCATAAATCATCACATTGTCACCCATAAATCGTCACATGGGTACCCATAATTCCCTCAATCACTCATAAAGCTCATATTTTCTCATAAGTCATCCAACCGTCACTCATAAATGACATAGTCGCTCATATATCATCACATAGTCGCTCATAAATCATCACATATGTACTCATAAATCATCTCAAGTCACTCATAAATCATTACATTGGTATTCATAAATCAATAAATGGGTACTCAGAAATCATACCACAGTCACTCATAAATCATAAATCATCTCAAGTCATTCATAAATAATCCCAGTCACTCATAAATCTTCACACATTCACTCAGAAATCTTCCCACAGTGACTCATAAATCATCCCACAGTCACTCATAAACCACATAGTCACACATAAATCATAAATAATCTCAAGTCACTCCTAAATTATCCCAGTCACTCATAAATCTTCCCACATTCACTCATAAATCTTCCTACAGTGACTCATATATCATCCCACAGTCACTCATAAACCACATAGTCACACATAAATCATAAATAATCTCAAGTTACTCATAAATCATCCCAGTCACTCATAAATATTCCCACAGTCACTCATAAATCTGCCTCACATTCACTCATAAATCTTCCCACAGTGACTCATAAATCATCCCACAGTCACTCATAACCCACATAGTCACACATAAATCATAAATAATCCCGCAGTCACTCATAAATAATCACATTGGTATTCATAAATCATCACATGTGTACTCATAAATTATCTCAGGTCACTCATAAATCATCCCAGTCACTCATAAATCTTCCCACATTCACTCATAAATCATCCCACAGTCACTCATAAGTAATCCAGCAGTCACTCATAAATCATCAAATTGGTATTCATAAATCATCACATGTGTACTCATAAATTATCTCAAGTCATTTATAAATCATCCCAGTCACTCATAAGTCAACACATGGGTATTCATAAACCATCACATGTGTACTCATAAATTATCTCAAGTCATTTATAAATCATCCCAGTCACTCATAAATCTTCCCACAGTCATTCCTAAATCATCCCACACACTCATAAGTCATCACATGGGTGTTCATAAATCATCACATGGATACTTATAAATCATGTCACGTCATTCATAAATCATCACACATCCGATCATAAATCATCTCAAGTCACTCATAAATAATCACACAATCACTCATAAATATTCACACAATCACTCATAAATAATCATACAGTTACTCATAACTCAACACACAGTCACATCATAAACCACCACAATGTCACTCATAAATCATCACATGAGTACTCATAAATAATTTCATGGTAACTCATAAATCATCACACAGTCACTCATAAGTCATCTCATGGGTACTCATAAGTCATTAAATGTTTACTCGTAAATCATAACATTGTTACTCATCAATCATCCAACAATCACCCATCAATTATTACATGGGTATTCATAACCCATCACACAGTCACGCATAACTCATCACACAGTCACTCATAAATCATCACACAATCACTCATAAATCATCACACATTCACTCATAACTCATCATACTTTCACTCATAAATCATCACACAATCACTCATAAACCATCACACAGTCACGCATAAATCATCACACAGTTACTCATAAATCATTACATGTTTACTCATAAGCGATTCCGTGGCCAGGATGGTAAAAACGCTGCGTATGAAACTCACCGCTGAGTCGCATATTTTACATAAGAGTTATATAGGACAATCTTTAAAACATATTTTTCTCGGAAACTACAAGTCAGAGCAACAGGTCTAATATTCTGCATGTACCATATATGCTAAAAACTTAAAACTCTTCTATGAAACCACAAGGCGTGAAGCTCCCATATATCACATGCAGCATAAGCTTATGTCCTCTAACACGTTTGTTCAAATGACACTAGTGTCAAATCTGGCCCCACCCTAAGGTCATAGTTTTACATAGAGTTATGGGAAAATATTTAGCAAATCTTCTTCTCTGAGGTCTAATATTTTGTATGTACCATAGCTTAGTCCTCTACCAAGCCTGTTTGAATGGTTATATTTGTCCAGACCTTGGGGTCACAGTGTACAGTCTTATATAAAGGGAACATTCTGTTAACTTACTAGACTTTTTTCTTCTCACACACTTGAATTGTTACTGTTGCAAGTGTCTACAATGGAGTAGAACCAGGTGAGAGAATCAGAATCTGAAATTAGGGTCGGGAAAGGGAAAACATAAATATTATTAAGGGTGGCATTGGCTGCTTTAGTACAACCCCTTTATCATATTGATTTAGATTTATTATGCCAACGCACAACTATGTTGCACATGGCATATAGTGGTTATAGTGTTAGTCTCTCCATCTGTGTGTCTGTTACGCTGTTCGTGTCCGTGTGATATATTGAGTTCTAATGGATAGATGATAACTAGAGTCGGTGTGTATATGCCCACTGGTATGTCACACCTGGCAACTACATCCTTCTATAATTCATTCCTTCAGCTTGCTTCTTCCTGAAACCGGGGTCCAAAATGTGTATATAAAGATCTCCTACAATCTTCTTAAGAACCATTGGACACATAATGCCAATTGTTTTCAGGAAATTATTAGGAGACCGTTATTAACAACTATTTTTAAACGAAATTCAAACGAAGTCCGCGGTTGAAAAATGATTCAACCCCAGGGGATCCATATTCGAATATCTCAAACTTTAATCAATCGTTTTCTCAAGATCTATTGTACATGTTTTGAACATTAGTTTTTAAAAATGTATTCAAACATTTATTTTCAAATTTTAAAGAGTGTATACTGACTTGACCATAGCATTGTTAATGGAAGGGTACAAACATACACGTTTATCTATTTTCAACCGATATCAGTCGTCCATATACTCAACAAAACTGACAACGCAACACGTCCGATTTTCCTTCTATTGATGAATTTCCATTGCCGAAATGTTGAGATTTTACCTTATTTTCAGTAGGTGATAAAATTTGTGTTACTCGGTTTTTATCCTTAGATTCAATAGTAAACATGGTAAAATAAAAATCTGTCAGAGTAAAAAGACGACGCTTTTAAAGATTCGATTTTGAATGATACATATATTCAATCAATTTGCATAAATGTGCAAGAAATATGAAGGGTATTAAAAGAATCACACTGTATATACCTTAATTTTAACAGTAAACTTGGTTGAACATCGAGGATAAAAACCGAGTTCATCTCCTACCAGAAGTTATAGGTATGTCTAATTTCTGTTTACTGATTGGTCAGGGGTTTTATAAATGTAAACACTGGGTATTATTCAAGGCTGATAAAACATGCATTGTTTTGGTCGGTCTGAATGAAAAGCAATCAATCATGTAATGTATAAATGTGAAACAATGTAACCAATGAAAAACTGCAGAACTGATGGCTTTATTGTTTAACGAAAATTCAACAAAATGAATTCAATGTAAATCCTCTGGAATATATTTTTGTTGATTTTCAATAAAAATTGAAATGCTTGGTTCTAAAATTGGCCAAAGGTAAACGTTATTTTCTCCTTTGAGAATGTAAGATGAATTATTTTGCCTAACATCAAATTAAAATATTGACAAAATTGAACAGCTATAATTCATTTTATCAATCAACAATACCGCATATTTACATTAAAAACAGCCGGAATATCGGACGTGATACGTTATAAGTTTTGTCGAGTAGGTTTTGTTGATTATATATATATGTGTATACTAGTAACTCACATACATACCGCTAAATTTCCAGTAGGAGGTTTAAATAATAGAGCAGTAAACTTAGTATAATATATTTTGGGGATACATTTAGGTAAGTATTTTTTAAATTTGTTTTTCCACTTTGATGCTTTCTATGAGGATACACACTAAGCTGTTTACATGGGATTTTAACGGTATGGCTTTATTGTATGTATCCGGGAATGATAAACAAACGCCATGTCTCGGGTAAAACTGAGTTTTAGATTTTTCCTGCTTATCTGTGTGTCGAAAATATACAACAATATACAAACAAATACTTAAATTATTATCGTAAACAGGGCTTATGAGTCACTAAGGGTACAGAAAAGTACATAATATAACATAATTATACACGTATTATTTTATATTTACACTATACAAATACAATACAAATATTTTATTCATTCAGTTAATACATATACACGAAAACATGAGGTAATGCATATATAATATATCGTACAAGGCTCTATTACATGCGTTATTTAGTATTAATAATAGCTTATCAGACAGATTTAAATCGAGTGAACTATTAATTTACTATATTTATTGGAGGAGCTAAATTTTATTCGTAATTTAAAACTGCATCTATCGGTTTATTTATATGTATTTCATTTTCACAACGATAATTTACAACCACATTCGCATGTGACTCTGTCATTGGGAACATTATTTAGAATCTCATAATAATAAGTATACCGTTTTACCTGAATCTATTTGATATTAGCTTTACAAATTCACACGCTTTTCTATATTCTATATTGTTTGTTGAATTCATAATGTTATACATGTTATAAGATGTTTATAATACATTCGGCTTTTTATAGTAATTCTTTTTCAAAAACGTCTGCCGTATGATACTAAGAGTTTTACATGTTAAAAGATAATGGCATTCATCTGCTGTATCTTCATTACATAAAGTACAAACACTTATTATGCACACTTTATTTCAGCGGGTGTATCTGTCAAGTATCTCTCAAAACCAAATTTGGTTTTAAATCATCTATATATACGTATAATAACTGCTCGAATTTTCATCTGTTTCATACCATTCGTTTAAAAAATATATTTACGAGCTTTTGATTCGCAAATGCAGTAAAGCATTTACTATTTGTGAAGTCGTGCGTTTCCCAGATACCGCTAAAGCCTCATTTAATTCCGTCCTTCCGTCCTTCCGCCCATCCGTCCGGCTCACCTCATGTCCGTAGCTCCAATACTACTGACGGGACTGCAATGCAACTTTACACAATGATAAACGGCAACGAGAGGAAGTGCAGATTGAACTGAAGATGGTACTGCAATGGAACTTCACACAATGATAGAGGGCAGTGAGAGGAAGTGTGCATAGTGCAAGAACCGTAGCTCTGTCGTCATTCAAATTAGAGTTATTGCCCTTTGTAATGTTATACTTCACGTTTTTTCCTGAGGATGACTTCAAAACGACTGATGGGCTTGCAATTAAACTTCTCACAATGCTATGGGCAATGAGAGGAAATGCAGGGTTCTACAACAAATCTTCATTCAATTAGGGTTATTGTCCTTAGTAATTTTATACTTGTAATTCTTGTCCGAAGCATAAATCAAAAACTACTAAAGGATCTGCAAATTGAAAACTGCTGGGTGATTCAAAGTTATATGATAAGTTGAGGATACATTTCGGGGAGCAGCCATCAGTTCTAACATTTTATTTGTTTTGATTAGCAAGCGATGTTTTATTTTCACTTGACTTTAATCTGTTAAACTTATTCAATGCATTGTTATAAAGTCGTTACGACTGGTAACAATTCTTCTTCGAACCATTTTTCGTGTCCCTATTTTTAATTTGAAACCCTGATGTGCTTCAGAAAAAGTGGGTCAGCTACTTTAATATATGCAATCAGGTTTTAAGTTAAATGATACTGGATTAATAAATCGAGACGCTGAATTGTAATGCTTGGTACACACTTCCAGAGTGTCATGTGTCTCTTTAAGATAAAGAATCCACTATGACTTAAAGCAAGTAAGTGTCAGTAAGAGGTACATATTTGGGGAGTGGTGGTGGAGGAGGGAACACTATTGCATGCATTAGCAATGCTACCAATAATTGCTTTTCTAGTATGTTCTGGAGTACTACATGTTCAAACCCTTCTCAGCCGTGTTACACAATAACAGAAAATGCTAACGTCACTGCCAATAAGCAGGAGCGTGAAATTCTGTAAAAAATTGATCCGCATGTTAACATCAGACACTTTATTGGCTCAGTATCATCTCCCTTTAATACTCCCGGACATAGTTCAATAAATGAGTACTTCGATCACTAAACAAGAATTTATGTCTTACAGGCATTAATATTAATAGTTAATACAACAAAATCTAGTCGAGTTTTCCAGACCAAAGTATGTTATTAACAATAATTAAATAGTTTTTATTTATTTATTCTCTTTATTTCCTTTTTACTGAGATTAATATGTGCAAATGTGCAGTGCGCAATAACACATAATAAATAACGAATACAATTGTGAATCATACAAGGGTTTGAAATAGCAATTCAATGAACAAATACAACATCTAGTGACAGAGAAATAAAGCACAAAGAACAACAGATCATTTAAACTAAAAAAAGAGTATGATAATGGACCTTTGGAAACTGCCGAGCACGACATATACGAACTATTGCAGTCTCGGTTTGAGTGAGACTGTTCATGAGCGGTAATGAAATATGCTAGCTACCGCTCACGCCCTCTAGCCCCGGATTGAGCAAAACTCAATATTAATAAAATCAATAGTACACAATTTTAACCATCCCGAAGATGGCATGCATACGGCAGTGGACATGGAGTTATTTGCTTCCCCATGAGACATGTAATAGCATACCATATATTATATATACATAGTGATATTAGTTATAATGAACATGATATATTAATTCAAATTAAATCATACCTAACTATGATAAATGGTTTTACGTCACACACTCTTATGCAGAATGTGGAAGATCATGGACCGTAATCACAGTTTACCACTCCCAAAACTGTGATAAGCACACGCTATAGTATTGAAAATATCTCACATCACACACTTTAACAAGAATGTGAAAGACAGTGGAACATAACTGTTAATAGTGTGAAGATCACACTCTATAGTATTTAGTATATCTCGCATCATACACTATAACAGAATGTGAACGACAGCGGAATATTACTGCTATATTACTGCAACCTCTCTCTCACACACACATACAGAAGAAAAACATATTACTATACACTGTAATATTCATCAATATTTTTGTTTGAGACATAATTAAAAATATAATTGACCACCTGTTACCCTCCCACCACCACCCGACCCTTCCAACCCCAACCCCACAGAAGACTTCCGAGTTTCAAATAATAAATCATTTGACATGCTGTGTATCTCTTTTATAGACGACTATTATACCAAATAATGTGCAAAAGTATGGAAAAATGACACTGTGATTGCATTATAAGTGTATTTATGCCCCTTCCCTCAAATCCCACCGCCCCACCCACCCTGGGCCCCCGTTCGACGTCTGACAGACAGACGGATGGACAGACGGACAAACGGAGGCGATTTTAATATACCCAATGTGGGTATAATAAGAAATGATTCGCATTTTTCAATTTTATGAAAAAATAGTATAAGACAATAACATGCAGGTGGGAATATGTTGGATGGGAGATTCTCAAATATTTTAGAAGGTCTAACGTTTCATAAGGAGCCCATACCTAAAACAGAGTAAGCTTTTATTTGTAGCTTTATATTTAGCTATAGCTGTATAAAGAACGGACCTTTTATATGTTTGGTTGAATGCAATGCAATACAATATAGCCAAAAGAAGTTTTAGATTATATCTTTATGCAAATCTATATTGTTAAGATGTGGTTGCTCTATACTTGCAGTCCGATAGATGAATTAAGTGCAACTATTTCCCCGAATATTATCTGAATGAATTAGGTTACTGCAGGCATCTGCTGTCATCATTATACCCACGGTTTTGAAGAAAAAAACAGAGTATATTAACATCGCCTACGTGTGTCCGTCTGTCCGTCCGTCCGTCCGTCCCTCCGTTACCATATTTCCCCCTAAACCGCTAAACAGAATTCAACCAAACTTAGGGAATGACTTCACCGTATGATGACGGTGTGCAAGAATAACATTATTTTTGTCTCCGCACCCAGAGGCCCTCAGGGGAGTCAAAAGGTCAAACACACTAAAGTTTCAATTACACTGTCATTTTTCATATTTTTGCAAATAACTTGGTATATGTAATCGTCTATGAAAGATAAACAACATATCAAACGATTTTATTATTTCAAACTCGAACGTCTGCCCAGGGGCCCAGTGTGGGTGGGTAGGGTGGGGTCATAATTTTTATTATTTTATTTTTTGTAATTATGTTTCAAATGGAATGTCATGTTGATGGGATTATACTATATATTATTTCCCTCCTCGTCTCCCGTGGCGCCCAGGGAAAGGGTGTCAACGGATCAAATAGACTAAAAACTCATTTGCACTGTATTTTTTCCTTATTTGCAAATAACTTGGTATATGTAATCGTCTATAAAAGATAAACAACATATCAAACGAAGTGCATATGAAACGAGCGATTTCATCGGTTGAATTTAGTTGATCTTCTCATGAATATTGATTAGATGAAAGGTCGATCTAACGTGACTGCAAAGGCAATGTGGTCAGATCCAATAGCGGAGAGTATCAAAGCGTAATTAGGATATGATTTTAATGAGATTGGGGCTCAGGGAAATGGTGTCAAAGGGTCAAATACACTAACAAATATCATTTGCACTGTATTTCTTTCTTATTTGTGCACATAACAATCGTCTATAAAAGATAACATATCAAACTATTTTATTAGTTCAAACTCGGACGTCTGCCAAGGGGCACAGGGTGGGTGGGGTGGGGTGGGTATTGTTTTATTGTACATGTAAAAGGGATACAGGTTAAAGGGAATTGACAGGTGTGAAGAAAACGTGGGTATTTGTGATGGCGCGCCGTTGAAGTCTTTCTAGTTCTATCTTAAATTCACACATTTTTCTTCTGACAAGTTCGAATTTATAACTGAAAGCAAACCACAACTTAATCAATATAGAATGAGAAGGGTAATGCATAGCGCCTCTTATATATCATCATAAATGCATCATATAATTACTATCTTTGCTATAGACCTATTCAGAAGAATGTTTATGTGAATGTCTGAAACTCGACTTTTAACGAATATATTTAAGGTTACTCGATATAATTCAATCCTATGACGTGCTGTATATCTTTTTGACGTGTGGTGTTGTTGGTGGTGGTGGTGGTAGTGTGGGTTGCGGAGTGGGTCGTTGGTTGTGTTGGGGACTCTTTCATAACATTTAAGTATGTGCCCTTATTTTGCTCAAACTATCCATAAACCATATGTCGTGAAAATCTAAATACACCACAACATCTTGATATCTAGTCGTATTCAGCTACGGACAGCAGTTCTCCTCGACCTTTGTCTAATTTTGATATTTAACGTAATTTATGTTCTTAATGTCAGCGTATTACGATTTTATTTTTTTTGACGGTAGATAAGGTTCCCCTCCATTTCATTGCTTTTAAAGACGCTTTTAAAATGTGATTACGAAATTCTAAGCGTTCGAAGGCATAATTTGATACAACTTCAACAAAACACAATATACCAAAATAATTATTCCAATGCGATAAATCAGATGTGAATCCAGAATTTGAGTTTAGAGGAGGCGGGGGACGGGCAGGGGGCGAGGAGGGGCGTGAAGTCCTGTTCGCCGGTTTTCATTTAGTGATTTATGGTGCATTGTCAGAAAATGTTATTTGTTAAATACAATAATGAACAACTGTGGTTTACCCGTCACGCCCTCCCCGCACTTAAAATCCGGCAAGCGTATGTTTAAATCTCCTACGTAACACAACCCTTATACTTGGCATAGTGATACCATCAGACCTTCGTGCTAAACTTCAGTTTTTACGATATCATTTAAATACTAGGTCCTCTCTGGGTATCAGTTTTACACAACAAAGCAAAACATGTAACAAAATACATATCAAAATATGTAGAGTGGTAATGCTATACCTGTTGTATAAGTCATGCTGAAAGAATACTGTTTGACATTTATACACAAACATTTGGAAACAAGAGTCCCAAGAGAGCCTGTATCGCTCTACTCGTTTAAGGTTGAATGGTTTTAATTGAATTGAATGTTGTTTAACGGCTCATCAACACAGTATAGGTTATATAGAGCCGCCCCAGAGAGAGGGGAAGGATACATAGGAATCCGTGAACCTTGCCCTACTCTTATTATCGAATAGATTCCTATGGTTCTTTAACGTGCTCGGAGGATAGACCGATACACGGGACCGCCCGGTTTACGTCCCCATCCGACGGACGAGGCTAAGGGAAAGTGTCTTGCCAAGAACACGCCGACGAAATTCAGTGGCACCACGGAGGATTGAACCCGGGGCCTCCGGACACAAATCCGCCGCGCTACCGACTGCGCCACGCCAGCCCTCTAAGGTTGAATGGTGTCCATAATATGATTTCATGATTTGAATTTTGTTGATACAAATCTTCTCACAAATTCGGTGGAAATCAATTTAATGTGTTTAATGTATGCGTTTGCGAATGCGCGAGCGTGTATGTGTGCGTGCGTGCGTGTGTGTGTGTGTGTTCTTTTATGACAAAGGTAACTTCAAAAAACAAACTATTTTAAAGAAAAGAAAGACAAAAGGGTATGAAAGTGGGGGCGCATGGTGTGTCATGTGGTGTAAGTCAGTTGGTTTTCGAACTTATCTAATCTTTTATTATTATTTACATATGAACAAGTCTGGTAAATATCGGACAAAAATGTAAACAAAAAAAGTTTAGTCGGCGTCGGCATCGGTGATCTCTTAAAGCATTATCTAGATGG
>JAWPHD010014005.1:0-64221 GCA_037043455.1 Cyrtodaria siliqua
CATTATTTTTTGACAAGTTATTTGTATTGTTCTTTCGTTGAGTTTTATCTGTTTAAAATTTACTTTCACATTTTCTGTGCTCGCCTCAAGGTTTTACCTTAGTTCATATTATTATCATATCTGATAAACACTAAAAACGTTATTCTTGGGGCCAGGTAGTCCTTTTTTCAACCCTAAATATAGCAGGGGGCCAACAAGTAAACTCGTCCCCATTTTGATTCTCATGGAAACATAAATATTACGCTAAACGATTTATATCGGACGACCTTGAACTTTATCCACCGAAAATGACATCAAAAATGTTAAAGGTAAATATATTTCACATTTAATATGAAGTTTAGGCACTGCCTAAGACCGAGCAGAGCTCTTAAAATTAACACCCACATGATATATCGGATCGCATATAAAATTTAACTTGTAAACCAAATATTTTACTCTTAATAATTATTCTATATTGTTGTGATAAAATACTAACCTATCTTATGTTTCTTGTCAATCAACATATGAGTAAATTAATTGACTATTCATAATTTCGATCATCAAAATCAGCTGACCAAGCAATGGCCTAGGCATTTGACAAACCTCTAAATTGTAGTAGGTGGTAAACTGAAACTCGATCTTTATCATAGTTTGTTTGTTTGTATGGTGTTTTACATCATTTTCAACACATGTAAGGTTATATACTAGTATCACGGTCGATTTTTTTTGTGTTGGAGGCATCCACACACTTTTCCTGGGTAGAACCAGTACTGTAAACCTCCCGTCATCCGTAAGAATCGACACTTCCTCACTTACAAATCGAGCTCCCAGTGTAATTCGAACCCAGCGATGAGAGGTGAAGGTTTAGAATGCAACGTCGTTAACCATTCGACTACGGAGACGCTTCGTCTTTATCATAGATGTTCAACCAAGTTTATTGTAAAGGTTAAGGTATTTACGGTGTGATTTTTTTTAAAACCAAATTTTGAAAATTATCTTATTTTTACTCTTTCAACTCAAGAGGCACCTTTCCTGGGTTTATATTGTTTTCCAGAGAGAATTATTTTGTATAACACATATCTTTTTGGCAGCTACTACAAACAGTGTCACTGAACATTTTCAATTCAGTTCTTCTTTCTAGACAAATTTCGCATTTAGAAAAAACGTACGACATCTGTTCTATTTCAAAGGCAAGTATAGCCCCCATAGCAAGGTTGAATTTTTCATCTTTCTGTAATGGTGCAGCTTCTGGTATGTCATTTATTTGATATGTTTTGATAATATACCTTTTTTCCCGTTTATTTCTCATTTCCCTTTTCTTTGATTCTGACTGTGTTTCGTTTTCAAGAGGTTTTGATTCCTAGTTTCCTACATAAAGATTGGATGGCATTGGTTATATTAGAGTTGGAATTTGAGTCCTTATTTGGTTCAGTATATGGTGTACTAATATAATTTTCTGAATTATGTTTGCTCTTGTTGCCATGCGTGTTTTCGGTGGGTGATATTCGCTTTTTACTTTTACTACTATCAGCATCATTAGAACTTGAAACTGTTTATTGTTCAAAAGTAAGTCAATGGTTGTACATGACAATTCTCCTTCATTGGTTGAAAAAGAATACATGTGATATTGCTCTGCACCAAACTCATTTTACATTGATGTTGTAGCCTAAAATGGTAGACACAGTTTCAATCTCACAAGCTGTGGCCCACCCTTGACCATTTATCATTTCCCTCTCGTATTAAAGTTTGGTCATGTCAGGACTGTGGTAAATTTGGACTAACTCCTCCATGCCAAACCTGTTATCAGCAATATTATAAAATTATTGCCTTTCAGTGAGGTCAATATGTGTATATATTACATATTTGTCTGTGATTTGTATAGAAAATACTGGGAAGAGAAAAGCTATATCAACTCGTTTGTTCTACTGGGAAATATCTCTCTGGTGTAAAAAGGCATTAATCATTAGAAATATTAATAAAGTCATTTTAAATTATGTAATATATAGTTTAATAACCAGTGTTTTTGAGATACTGAAAATATCTCCCGAGGTAGAGAAATGGCCCCTATATAAAAACTCGTGCTCCGCACTCGTTCTTATATCGGGGCCATTTCTCTACCTCGGGAGATATAGAGAAATGGCCCCTATATAAAAACTCGTGCTCCGCACTCGTTCTTATATCGGGGCCATTTCTCTACTTCGGGAGATATTTCCCATATCTCAAAAACACTGGTTATTAAACTATATTTATCGACCTGATATCGTCTCGGTCGATAATACTTTTCTCAGGTCGATAAATGCAACACATATCGACCGAACCTAAAAGGCAACAATTATTTTATTATTAAATCAAATAATTCATGGAATTTTGAAATTTTTGAATTTTGAAATTTTGAATTTTTGGAATTCTGAAATTTTGAAATTTTGAAATGTTGAATTTGAAATTTTTGAATTTTGAAATTTTAAAATTTTAAATCTTTGAAAAATTTTGGAATTTTGAATTTGAATTTTTTTTTTGAAATTTTGAAAATTTTGAAATTTTTGGAATTTTGAATTTGAAATTTTGAATTTGAAATTTTGAAATTTTGAAATTTTGAAAATTTGGAATTTTGGAATTTTTGAATTTTGAAATTTTGAATTTTTTGGAATTTTAAAATTTTTGAAATTTTGAAATTTTGAATTTGGAAATTTTGAATTTTGAATATTTGAATTTTTGAATTTTTGAATTAGTTTAATTTTGACAACCAATAACAAATAATAAAACAACTTCTAATGATAAGCATATCGCTTCATTCGTAACTACTTGCGACGGGATTAGCCGAACTAGTACGAATACTCCAAACTACGAAAAGAGACAATCGTCCAAGTGAAACAGACTGATCCCCTGATGATTTGAGGAAAAAATCCGAAATTGCCGAACACAATTTCATCAATGGCGGCGCTTCCGGTGCGACACAGTTTTTTTGCCCAGCCACCCGTACGATTTCAACATTTGCACATGTGTTACCATTTGCCGATCATCGTCGGCCGGCTGTGCCGGCCGAGCTCTGCTCGGTATAACAGAAACATGTATTTCATTGCTTTACTACTGTTAGTGGTACATTAAACTGTGATAAATGTGTGCGCTTAAAACAAAACGGTTGTCACGAAAGTAGGCTATATTGATTGATTGTAAACATTTAGTTCACAGGAACGGGTCACTTTTAATTTTGGGAATGTCTATCGGGACGACCGTCGTGCCGATTATTTTCCTTATCGGCACGACGGTCGTGCCTATTATTTTCCTTATCGGCACGACAGTCGTGCGTATAATATTCCTTATCCGCATGACCGCAGCGCCAGTGTATTGATATGTGTTGAATTTCATGTTTACGTGGGATTTATACCAATAAAATTAAATTATTTGTTCTTATCAAGGTCCTCAGAAGACTTTTTCTTTTTTTCTCTAATTTGAAGGTTTCATGTTGTCCACCCGTTCCTTTGGATTTTTCAAGGTCAATAATGTCTTGTTGCTGGTAAGGGTCCATATTCCAAAGTAGATCCAGTGACGTAATAAATTTCTCAACTCACTAGTAGATCGTACCAGAGAGATGTATGCCTGTGTTTTACTGTTTATCGGGCATTGTTTTAAATAATGTTCGTCTAAGGTAACCAAGTGTATAGTTTGCTTTGTTTAGTAGCCCATCGAGGTGTTTAAATAGCTAACGAGCTGAGACAGACTCTATCTTTTTTGTAGCATGGTATACTTAGTAACACTGTGACGTCAGAGTGACCGTACTCTAACTTCCTCTCTCTGGTAGTTGTAGCATGCTCGGTGACATTTCCTTTGATGATTTAAAAACATTAAGTATTTTAATATTCATAACTTTCACATCCAGTCAACTTCCGGTAGGACGAGATATTCGGTAGGTGAAAATAAAGTGGTTTACTCGGACTTTATCCTCAATCTCTATATGAAAAATGAATATATTAGACCATGATTTAAACTAAATGTATCCATATTGGTGTTTTAAAATCAGACAACACCAAAAGAAGACACCTAGATGCACACAAAAAACAAAGCTTTTAATATAATTATCACTACAAACTAGTTTTATAAAGGGCTAAAGTCAGTTGAACACCAACGATAAACACCAAGTTTACCCCCAACCAGAATGTGGAGGTCTTTTATTTTATTGATCACTGATTGGTCAAATTGATTTGATGATGGCATGTGAAAGTTATGAATAGGGAAACTAAAAGGATGTGGCTATAACGTACATTGTACTACAACAAAGGGGACACACGGCAATCTTGAAGTATTTGAAATGGGCGTATCAATTTATATATCCAGTATCCGTTTTATTTTTACCCTGGGTACATTTAAATAAATCAAATTTTATTAAGTATTCACTATTTCGTCTTATTATACTATAAGTTTTAATATTGGTGCAATAATATCATAGAATAATAATATGCAAAAACAAATGGCTTAATACAATTCTTATAATTAACAATAATGATTGAGCAAATAAAATTTATGTAGAGAAACTAGAAAAAATAGAAAAGGCCGCTAGTTTTTAAAAAATCAAGATTGCCGCGTCCCTTTTAAAGACACATTTCACAACGCTACTTGGTCATTGAAAAAGCATGGGAAGCTTGAATATTTACAGTCAGCCAGCACGCTTCATGACTGATCAACTCCGGTATATAAATTGAGGCCCTCTCTTAGTTTTTTATTTGTATAGCATTGCTATATTGAGGGTAAGAATAGCTTAACAACACCTTGTAATTTACTTTAATTAAGAAATATATGTTCATAATTTAGGCCAAAAATAAAATTATGTTTGTTTCCCCTTCCCGACCGACCCACCGTAATTGCCGCGACCCGAATTATTTTTTCGACACTGGCGAAAAAAAATAATTTTTTTTGGCGATTTTTTTTTTTTTTTTTTTTTTTTTTTTTTTTTTTTTTTTTTTTTTTTTGTCTTAAATGTGTCTTATAGGTAGCATGTATTCCAGTTTTGATCTCAAATAAAAGAAATGAAATAAAAAAAATATTTTACCTACCTACCTACCCAACCCTTTTTTGCATGGGTCGGGAAGGGGAAACAAACATAATTTTATTTTTGGCCTTAGCTTTTGAATACAAACCTTATCTGGTATTTCTTAATTGTTTTTAGACCAAAAATCAGAGCACAACACAATAAATATACAACATTCTTTAATGTATTATTATGTGTACTGGTCACAAATGCTTTATTGGGTGGGCCTCATAATCTGAAGTAAAATTGATTATCACACTTTGCACATGAAATTGTATGGCTAACAGTGATTTACAGCAGTAACCTATAGAAATTCTCTCTGAAACGAGGTATATAGTATAAAGAACATATTTTGATAATCCTGACTTTATAGATACAAGATAAACGGCTTTAACCAGCCAGGCCAAACCCGAAAAACTGTCCTGAGCGTCGTCAACTCTAAATTCATTTCACGTATACTTATTTACATATATTTTAAGCATACATCAACTAGGCTTTTAATCCATTCGTTACATATGTGTTTTAAAATTTGCCTGTTGTTGTTGGAATGGCGGTTTTAATAGAATGTCACTTCTGAGTTAAGGTCTAGACAGCTATTATTAATTTTTTCTTATAACGGATATGCATGTTCTATACATGTCCTTCTCTTTTTCTCTTGTATCCCCCTAATAGTTTAGAAGTATTTTGAATTTTAATCTCAGTTAATGTATATGCTGATTGGTCAATAAACTTGTTTACTGTTCACACGCAGCTTGTGTGTTTATTTGTTTTGCCATATTTGCACCTAAATATCTATTTCCCGATAATATATGTGTAAAATGAAACTATTTAAACCGAAGACATAATCAAGTAGGATGATAGGGGATTGAAAGGGGGTGATGAACGGCAATTTGGCAAACCTGACTGTCTTTTATAGTCACAGTTCATACAGATGTCAGCAAGCATGTACGCGCGCGCGCGCACACACACCCATACACCCTTTCGATCTTATAATGTTTTTATTATGTATACATATTTATTCCATTTGCCATAATAGCAAGTATGTTCTATACATTCTGTACAAGTTATTTACTTGTATACCATTTGAGATATATCCTTATACGGACCTTTCGGAACATATTGTACAGGGTTCTTGAATAAAACAATTTACCCAGTTTACCCATACTTTTACACAATACAACTGTTCACTAAGTATTATATTTGTTTTGTATACGTCAGGAATTTGTAACTTAGCTTGGAAATTCTCAACACTTTACGTTTCTGTTTACAGTCGTGCCGATAAAGAACAATACTATAGTCGTGCCGATTATTTTCTTTATTCCCATGACAGTCGTGCGGATAAAGAAAATAATCGGCACGACGGTTGGGTGGATAAAGAAAATAATCGATAAAGAAAATAATTGGCACGACCGTCGTGCGGATTGCGGATAATAAAAATAGCACGACGGTCGTGCGGATACCCTCGTTCTTTAATTTTTGCCTTCTATTATTATAATTGTATCGTCTTTCTGTCTGTTTTCGACCACCATGTGATATCGTTTGACGGCGGAAATTACGTCTGCGCACGTTTATTATGCAAATTTCGTCATCATTTTTTATGATCGTCTGCTAAATGAATAGTTCTTTACAACAACAACAGAAAAGCTTACAAATATTTATTTTTTTAAGGCTACGGATAATTTTCCTAGATAGTTAATCTCTTTACCAGTGTTTTCGCCATTAAATGCATCCCATTTTAAAGCAAACTCAAACAAAACAAAATAAAATATTATATGATGTAGTGATGATTTAATCCTTTGCATTTCATTAGATATCAACAAGTTTTATTTACTTGTAAACTGAGAAGTAGTAAATAGGTAATATCCAGGGCGGGGCACCTGAATAAAACATGCAGCAATATCGATGTTTGTGTGAAAAACATCTGGTAATTGTTATGTTAGTACATTTCCTAGGTGGCATGCGACCTAAATTCCTGACAAGCAGAACGGCCATGTTTTGAAAACAGTAGAAGACAATATTTTTAGAGCTCCAAAGTATTAAAAAAAATCGATTTTAGGGTGATGAGGGAAGACATTTACTCATATGTTTTCATAGAAAATAAGTACGGCTTTGTTTCTTCTTGTTAAATTAAAAAATAGTTGATATTTTTGCATTTTTTTCTATGTTGTCGGCTAGTGTGAATTTAGGTCAACACATTTGCATAAAATTGCCCGTATGAAAATACAGCATCTCGGGATAAAAGCTATAGTAAATAAGGTGAACGGAAACACATGCCGTTCACTGGAAACAAACAAGCTGAGGTCATCCATTTACAAATGTTATCGGATGGAAAATGAACAAAATTTAATCAAAGCTGCGGTAGTTTTTGTTAAAGTTTGAATACTTTAGATTAGCTAACATCATATTATGTCAAATATATAATGCATTACTGATTTATGTAGCCAACTGTCGTTAAGTGGTCGTAAACTAAGAGGTCGAGGATATAATAATAGAGGGCAAAAATTAAAAGTGACCAGTTCCTGTGATTTAGTTGGCCTCTGGCACTGCAAAAAATATATGTGTAAGTGTGTGGGGTTATGATGATTATATATGCAATTAATCTCTACCCAGAGTCATTTGACTTTAGAAAGTAGGGCGAACAGTTAGGTAACGTGAGTAATCCAAACCTGTATTCAATATTTTCAAATTGCTTTTCTATGAGTTAACAATTTTAGTAATTTTCTGCTATCTATAATCTAGCTTCGGTTTGAAGTGTTAACGTATGCATATCGATTGAGGAGACCTAAGTACATATTAATTTGGTAGTAAAATAGTCTCGATTAAAACTAAATTGTTTTCATGCATTATTTCAAATCTATTCTGAAAATTATATTTACACAAGAAATAAATAAGTTTCAGGCAAAAATATTCCAATTTAACAGATTTTACCAAAATCTTGTGATTTAGTAGTTTAGTTTAGAGATATATGTGAGTGCAAGGAACGATAACTCTTCGTGAGAGATTGGTATGCAATCTCTACCCAGAGCCATTTGACTCTGTCAACGTCAAAGAAAGTAGGGCGAATGGTTAGGTCACGTGATTATTCAAAAAATTTATGACGATGTTAATAATAAATCCTTTTGCGTAATCCGCAAAGATAAAATATAGACCTTTATTCAATATTTTCAAATTGTTTTTCAATGAGTTAAATTTTTTAGTAATTCTCTGCTATCGAGCTTCGGTTTGAAATGCTTACATATATGCATATCGATTGAGGAGACCTTAGTACGTATTATTTTGGTAGTAAAATAGTCCCGATTAAAACTAAATTGTTTTCATGCATTATTTCAAGTCTTGCACAATCTAATTTGCATATATTATGAAAATTATATTTACCACAGTAATAAATGAGCTTCAGGCAAACATATTAAAATTAAAGGGTTTTACAAAAATCTTGTAATTTAGTAGTGAGCAGAGATATATGTGAGTGCAAGGAACGATAACTCTGCGCGGAGATTGGATTATATGTATGCACTAGTCTCTATCATCCAGACACACTCACGCGGACTGTGAGCGCTAGCGAGCGTCAATACTCATGCTTCATTAAAACGTTTGACCGACTACTACGTGACGTCATTTTGACCGCAGCATCAAAGTGCTCGTTGTATTACACACAGAATTAGTTTCAATGGGATGTGTGTATGTCTTTATTTAATTTTTTTGTAGTTTCTAAAAACATAATAATTATAATCTATTATAAAATGATGTTAAAAAGATTTAATTTTTAGCATTAATCGTATCCACTGACTTCGTTTGGAGGCAATTTTATTACACAATTTTTTGGCAAACCTTGTTTTGATGTCACAAATTTTACAGAAGCTTTACTCCAGACCATCATATGAACTTCTTTGAGAGAAGTCATGTGAGAAGTCTGGATGATCGGGACTATAAACCATACTATGCACATGAATTTATTTATTGCATATCTGTCAGAATGCCATAAATTTTTTCAAAAAGCTACGGTATAGTAATTAGCAATTAATACATTGGTGGTGAGTTACTACCCGTCCAACGGCCGAGACCCAATTAAATTTATATTTATGTGCACTTGGCAATAGTGTTTACATCTGCTGGGTCACAGGGTCTCCAAGTCTAGAATTATAAGGTGACGCTGCAAATCTGTTATTTTGCAGTTTTTTTTAAGCCATTTTGACAGCGACACCTGGATGTTGGAGGAGAGGTACCCCTATACAGTTCGGTCAATACGATTGAGGTGCTTGCTTTATTGTTGAAGACTGGATGACAACCGCCTGAACTTCATGTAACCAACCACATGGTGTTTGTTAATAATTTTTATTTATTTTTTACTTTTTTTAAAGTGGCGGCACATGTTTTGCATGGCGGTATGTGCCGATAGGGTGGCGGCTCACCATCGTATAAGTGCCCTTGGAGAACCCAGGGTCATTTTCTAAAAAACAAAATACACTTTGAGTCAAGGTTAAAGGACTTTTGGTTAATAAATGTTTATATAAAATTACATATAATCAATTTCAAGAAATAACTAAAAAGGATCATAAATCACAAAATAATAATATTATTATAAAATCATATGGATATTCTTAACGGCCAAAATGGAAAACATAATCTGCATGTATGACAATATACTGACAAACCGATATGTTGTTTTGTACTTTGTAGAATTTCTGATCAATGGAAAGAAGCAATTTTTAGCTCTACTGGTACTGATCAATGATCAGCAGAGCTTAATAAATATGCCGTGTTGCGGTGTCCGTCGTCCGTGCGTAAACTTTTTTGTAGCGACTACTCCTCTGAAACTACTGGAAGGAATTTCAGGAAACTTGTTGCCCATGATGTTTAGTTGATCCTAGCAAAAATTCATTTTGAAGTGAAATCCAAGATTGCCACCAAATCTAAAAATAGATTTTTAAAAACAAGTTTGTAGCGACTTCTTCTTGACTACCATCTTAGTTTACATATAGTTATATAGTAAACAGTTGTAGCGACTACTCCTCCGAAACTACTTGGCAGACTTTCATGAAACTTCACAGAATGCTGCTCCTGATATCTATTTGATCCAACCAAAATTTTATGTCGGCCTGAAATTCAAAATGGCCGTCACGGCTAGAAATAGATTTATAAAAATCAAGTTTGTAGCGACGTATTGATATGTGACTTTTTCTAAAATGATCAGCATGACATGATGTTGATCCTTGTTGAAAATTATTTTGAAACCTCGCCACCAGCGGCCATCTTTGTTTCCATAGAGTTATATAATAAAAAATTGAAGCGACTACTCCTCTGAAACCACCTGACGGATTTTCATGAAACTTCACAGGAATGTTGCTCTTGATGTCTAGTTGCAAAATTTTAGGCCGTCCGGAAATTCAAGATGGCCGCCACGGCTATAAAAAAATAAAAATAAATAAAACTGTAGCGACTACTACCTGAAAACTATAAGTGATATTGATATGGGACTTTTTCTAAAATGATCAGCATGACATGAGGTTGGTCATTTTTCGAAAATCATTTTGATTCAACGTTAAACATGTCTTGCCAGCGGCCATCTTTGTTTATATTAAGCGTTATATAGTATAAGCGCCTAGTGACTACTCCTCTGAAACTACTTGACGGGTTTTCATGAAACTTCACAGGAATGTTGCCCTTGATATCTAGTTTATCCTAACAAAATTTCAGGTCGGCTGGAAATTCAATATGGCCACCACATCTAAAAATAGAATTTTAAAAACAAATTTGCAACTACTTCTTGAAATCTATAAGTGATATTTGATATGGGACTTTTCTAAAATGATCAGCATGACATGATGTTGGTCCCTGTTGAAAATTATTTTGATTTGACATTAAACATGGCTGATGCGGCCATCTTTGTTGACATAGAGTTATATAGTAAAAACTTGTAGCAACTGCTCCTCTGAAACTACTTGACATGTTGATATAGCTATCAAAAACCTATCAGTAGAACTTCAAGGTCATTGACCTCTTGTTTAAGTTTACTTTTGTAACCAGGGTATGATTATGAAATTTGTTATTAATCGCTTTATTAATAATGATTGTATGTGATAACCTTTGATCTGGGGTATGCAGATGTCCATCCATAGTGGCAATTTGTTATGTGCAGGAATTTAAGCTGAGCTTGGTTACCACATGGAGTGATATAGTTCTGCATGTTGGGTATCCAAAAAATTGGTGTCATACCTGTCCAGTCTGTAGGAAATGATATTACATTTCTTGATGAGAACGCAGGGCCTTTTTACCAGTTTTGGGGAAGGGGCCTTTTGCCCTTAATTGGTGAAGAAATTCCATAAATGGGAAGGTAAGTTTAAAAAATAGGGAAATCTTGCATGTTTTAAAAGAAATTTGGGTAGGAAGGGGCCTTATACAGCCTGCTGCAAAGAAGGGTAAAAAGGCCCAGGAATGTAATGATATAATAATTTATGATAGAAACGAGTGTCTGATGATTGATTATAGACTTATATGTTAAATCTTAAAAGAGGTCATTGTTGAGATATGATGGAAAGATGTTGAGATATGATGGAAAGAGGGAGCTAGTAAGGAGTTCTATATTGAAGCCCAAAGTGGAATGTTGTAACAATGGTTTAGACTAGATAGTAAAAGTACCCAATTGAAGAGTGAGTCTGAAATGGAATGTTGTAATAATGGGTTAGACTAGATAGTAAAAGTACCCAACTGAAGAGTGATATGGAAGGTTCTAAGATATGAGTGGAGTTCTAGGGTTGGAAAGTAAAGGTTTGAAAAGTTTAATTAGATAAAAGGGGAATGTTAGGTTTAAAACAAACAATTACGTCTATGTTAATATTGAATATTTGATGAAGTGGACAATACTTTTAGATTTGAATGGAAGAATAAAATACATAAAGTGGATACACGTATATACATGTAGTTATGTTATATATTTTGTTATTATTATTAATCGGTGCAACTTCGCTATATAGTTATTTTATTATGTAAACCTTTTCTTTTAGAGCCTATGGCAGAGCAGAGGTTTACTCCAGAAGAAAATGAGTCACAGAAAATGTGTGAATCTAATGAGTACAGTCCCTGAACCCAGTGGCCCATGCCATGGTTCAGTTCTGGTAGCACCCCCAGTCGACCTGTTGTCACCTGATGAACTGATGATGAAGGATACAGGTAAAAGAAGCATTTAATTTACACCATGTCTTTACCCTAATACGCATTGTTTGCAAACTTGTTTCATGTTGGGGGCATTGTGATTAGATGCCTCAAGCCTCGTCTTATAGTTTTAGTTCCATACTGGTACATATTCAATGATAAATATTATTCCGTTATTATATGCCTATCAATAATATATACCTAGTACCACTATACTCCATTATTTTGTCGTATGATGTTGACGTAATGTGACGTACAAACTAGTCTACTATATATGGTGCTATAATACGCTATATATGGTGCTATAATACGAGCTTTATTAAGAAGGTACATTTTAAAATGGTCATTACTACAGTAAAAGTGTTCTGGAAGTTGCACCACCTCGAGGTGATGAAAACATCCAGATCATGTTACTCGAGTAATAATCCTTTTACATATAACACAAAGTAACGCACAATTCTGCTGAAGATATGATATGAAAATGACAGAAATGATATGAAATAAATGCCTCATCAGTAATTAGGTAATCTTTATGTGAGGAAGCTATCCAGCTGGCTTGCAGAACGTCGGTGGTTCTACCAAGGTGCAAGCCCATGCACGAAAATTGCCCGGAGGGGCACCTGGGGTCTTCCTCCACCAATGGAATCTGGAAAGTCGCCATATGACCTTAGCTGTTGGTGCGACTATAAACTCCAATTCAGTTCAGTTCAGTAATTAGGTATTAGACTCTGAGAAGACAAAAAAGTGCGCCATTACCTTCATCTGTCGCTAATTTGTAATGATACAGCCATTGTCATTATAACTAGCTATATACTGTAGCACTTCTCACCACTCCCTGTCTGTCATTTTTGTAACAATACTTTCTTTCAAAAAATGACATTACTCCCCCTGTTTTGACTGTACTGGCATGTGATTACTTCCCCTGTATTGACTAGTGGCACGCCTAGCAGCAGAGAAGATACAGCCCCTGGTCAAGCAGATGGACGAACAAAGTCAGATGGACCCGTCTGTCATAAAGGCCATGTTTGAAAACGGTGTAGGTTTGTTGTGAGTTTTATCTGTGTTTTAAGTTTACAGTTCTATCTAAACTTGTCAAAGGGCTTTCATTTTCGAAAGTCAGATTGAAACTTGTTATTTGTACCACTAGAGAGTGTGCCCATATTCTCTTAAGCAACATTGCAGAGTCCCAGATAATATTTTGAACCCAATAAGTGAACCCCTCAAATTCAAGCTTAAAATCTGTTTTTCACCAAACATATTTACTCCTTCAAATTGTAACTAAGGCCTAAAAAAAATATATGTGTGTTTCTGGTTTCACCCTGTCAAAAAGTTAGGGTAGGTAGTTAGGAAAAAGTATTTTTTTTAGATATTTTTTTTATATATTGTTCGCATATATTATGCCATTTTTGTACTAAGGCAACTTCTTGATAACCTTTGCAAACAGTTTGGGTCCAGATTAGATGCTTAACAACTCTGGCTAATAAAATTATCATTTGAATAAAAATATTTGTTGTTTGATTATAATATTTCCCTTTTTTTTTCTCTTTTTTTTTTTAAATATTTTTTTTTCTTTCTTTTTTTTTTTGCTAAAAATATTTAGGGTCGGCGGTGAAAAAGTAGGGACGGTCGGGAAACCGGAAACACACATATTTTTTTGTTAGGCCTAAGGGGTGAAATCTCTCAATTTTAAAACTGCCGAATCAGATTGTTATTATAGAGGACATAACAGCACAATACTGAATACAGTTAATCATATGAAGTCGAACAAATTACCATGTCTTTCCACCTGTTAAAAAACCTACAGTTGTAAACAAAGTCCTGTTTTCAACAGTTTTCCCGAAGAAAAGAGTACCACATTTATATGCTCAATGGTCAATATAGAAAACAGGCTCTTTTTGAAATTGTGGAACGGAATAAACAGGCAGCAGATTCACTTTAACTGAGGCTGTTCCAAAGAAGTAAGCTGACCATGAAAAAATGTTGGTTTGCTGTTTTCCTACCTACCCACGAAAAAAAGCCCTACCCAAAAATGTTAATAGCCATTTTATACCCCTAATTTTTAATTTGTATACCCCTTTATTAAGTGGAGCAGGTATATAGTGTTACTCTTGTACGGAAACAAATTACGTTTTGCCCGGCCGTTTTTGAAAAATCACGGCCAATATTTGGGGAGTGGATGGGGTAAAACAAGATTTCCAAACTCTTTACTTTCTCAATTTTGTTATGTTTTTTATTCATTTATAGAAGAAAGATGATCTGAAATGTACCTTTTTCACCTTTGTCTGTAGAATTAACTGCCCGGAGACACCACTTTGGCGCGAATTGGCTCTAAGTTCGTGTTAGCAAATTATTATGCACACACTGTTTGCCGATTTGCACACCCAAATCCTCTGCTTAAATACACTGTTTCACACTGCTATTTGCCATTACTCAGATACAAAATAAATTACAATTTTCAAACTTCATAGACACATCTAAACAACAGAAGTATGTTTCCACCAGAAGTAGGTCCCTACCAAAAACGGGTCACCTTTTTCCCCAATCCAACACTGCCCTCTACCAATAATCAAACAGAACACAATATACTAAACAGTCAGTGTTGCCTAACTAACAAAGCAATGGCATAATGGTAGGGCAGCTGCCTCATGTGGGGGAGGTCGTGGCCAGATCATACCACTCGTGTGGTGGAGGTCGTGGATTCAATCCTGGCCTGCTCATATCACTCGTGTGGGGGATGTCTTGGGTTCAATCCTGGTCAGGTCATACCACTCGTGTGGGGGATGTCTTGGGTTCAATCCTGGTCAGGTCATACCACTCGTGTGGGGGAGGTCTTGGGTTCAATCCTGGCCAGATCATACCACTCGTGTGGGGAGGTCGAGGGTTCAATCCTGGCCAGGTCATACCACTCGTGTGGGGGATGTCGAGGGTTCAATCCTGGCCAGGTCATACCACTCGTGTGGGGGAAGTCTTGGGTTCAATCCTGGCCAGATCATACCAAACACTATAAAAATGGAACTAATAGCTCCCTCGCTTGATGTTCAGCATGATTACAAAGTGTAGTGCTTGGTTATCCTGGCGTCAGTATAATGTGACTGGGTGGGGTATCATTTCATGTGTCTACATTGTATTCCATTGCGGCAGCACTATAAAGTTGAGCATAGAGCTCACTGCTACAAGCAGACATCGTCGTGATATGACTGAACGATTGTTAAAAGCGGTGTGAAACCCCATTCATACAGGTACTATACCTCAGAATTGTTTGAGAAATAGAAATTAAAAAAATAATTTTTTTCCTTCACAGTTGATGGGAATAGAAATAGAGGCAAAATATGGTGGATCAAACTCTACGTTTTTTGTTGCGAATCTTGTTATTGAGGAGCTTGCAAAAGTGGACCCGTCAGTCAGTGTCATGTGTGACGTCCACAATACCTTGCTTGTGACGTTACTGCGACGCCTGGGAACAAAAGAACAGAAAGACAAATATCTGCCGAGAATGGCAACAGATATGGTAGGCTATATACTTCCATTTCTTCAAGTTGGATTTCTTCCTTCTGCATTTGTTTGTACAACTGAATTTACTATGAAATTATGTTGCATTACAGGTCAATCAAGTGCATTTGATTGTACAATGATCAGCAAGGTACATAAAGCAGGAATAGGGTTCTATGTGAAACTATTGTATCTTGTTATTTATTTACATATAAAAACTTCATAATGTTACTTTTTTACTCAGTATTTCGACCCCTTGGCCTTTTTCAAGAGGTAAAGATTACACGAAGCACTTATGTCACATCCATTTTGCGTGTAAGCTATGCTTTCTGTCCAACATAACATCATTTCCCACAATGACGTCACGTCATGGCTCAGAATGACGTTATATCGTTTCCCGAACTCGCCACAGTTCACAAGAGGTCAAAAATGTATGCTAAAGTATAACTACAACTTTACATTACACCCAAAAGGTACTTTAGTACCCAGCTTTCTGATCCAGAGATCTTCTATTAATTGTCTATATATCCGACCTTCATGAAACACTCTTTGTAATATTGTTACACACAAATCATTTTCACTGTGACCTTTAAAATGTCAAAACATAAATCGGAAAAGGATGGTAGAAGTCTTCAAGGATCAGCCTATGGTAGCATTCAGGTGAGACAGGAATTTATGTGATACCCTGGTTTACAGGAAAACAAACAGAGCAATTACTACATCAACGCCTGAATGTAATTGTAAGGTCTGTTCAATAGTTCATGAAGGTAACATTTCTGACGTATCTCGGAAAGAATCATTCTGTACATTCACAAATAAAAGTTGCACTGACAGGGCCTAATGTGTGCAATATGTGACAAAACAATATACGTAGGGGAAACAGAAAGAACTTTGAAGGAACGCATAACCGAGCACCTCCAGGATATAAGATTGCAGGCAGAAAAAACGATAAATAGACATTTTGAAGGTCATAGTGAAAATGATTAACAATATTACAAAGAGTGTTTTATGAAGGTCGGATATATAGACAATTAGTAGAAGATCTTTGGATCAGAAAGCTTGGTACTAAAATACCTTTTGGGTATAATGTAAAGTTGTTGGACAGGAAGCGTAGCCATGATGCTGTGTCATAACTTCCATCGCTTACACGCAAAATGGACGTGACATAAGTTCTTCGTGTAATCTTTACCTCTTGAAAAAGGCCAAGGGGCCGAAATATTGAGTAAAAGAGTAACATTATGAAGTTTTAATACTGCTTCCCTTTATGGAAGATTTATTGAAGATTATATTTAAATATAGTTACACTGATTCCGTGTAACCCTTAACCCGCTGCATATATATAATGGACTGTTCTTTCTTTGAATTAAGACCATTCCATTTATGTGACAAAGGGGTGTTTTGGGGGAAATGATCAGCAGCCACACATTGTAAATCCAGATCAGCCCGCGAGTTACTCGCAGGCTGATCTAGGTTTACAATGGACACAAAGGCTATTATAGTTGTGCTTAGCGGGTTAAGGGTTAATAGGCGTCACTAAATGTTTATTATTCTATAATTGATATAAAAACATTAAATTTTGATCAAACACATCAATATAAACTACAGCAGGACATGTTTTAAAGAAACTAACCCGCCAAATAACGGCTGAATTACACTACAAAACCATGTATCAAAACTCCATCCTGGTATTCAGGTGATACAATAATGTATATTTGCCAATTAAATATATAAGTTTGTTCACCAGTTCTTAAATACCCATGATTGAAGATATATGCGTAAAATGAAAAATAAGTTAATATGAACTCAGTTCAACAAACGCATCAATATAAACTACAACTGGACATGTTTTAAAGAAACTAACTCGCCACATAACGGCAGAATTACACTACAAAACCATGTCCAGGTATTCATGTAATATAATAATGTATATTTGCTAAATGTATAGGTTTGTTTACCAGTTCTTAATACCTGTGATTGAATATATGCATAAAATGAAATATGAGGTAGTAACTTTTAATTCGACTCCAGTTTTGGGGTTTGGCCTTGCTGGTTAAATAGAAAATGCTATGTCAGTGCCTTTTACTATCAAGTTTATTAGGCGAGGCTTAGAAAGCGAAAAATGGCGAGGCTCTGCTGAGCCTTTTTTTGTTTTCGTGCCGAGCCTAATAAACTTGATAGTAAAAGGCACTGACAAATATTCTATTTATCATGTAGATTATCCAAATTTTCTGTATGAATTACTATTATTACCTATTTCTCAGAATGTTTATACGCTTATCGAGGATGCCACCATGCTGTTGTTTTTGTTTGTTTTTTGACGTCAGGCAACGTTAACGTGCATGACGTCAGATAACGTTACAAACAATAAACGCTGAGGGATTCCGCATTGCTTTGCTTTATTGGTCAGTGCCGAATAAAGCAAAATTTATTAGGTCACCCCTTTATTAGGCAGAAAAGTGCATACCTGCATGATAAAGCTGTTTATATTGTGTCTACAGAGGTTGGACTCTCAAAAAGTGTAAGTATATACAGTGGTGCACCTTGTTATCAGTAGGTTTAAAAATTGTGTACATCTGTTGTAAAATGTGCCTGTTGATGGCGGGATAAGGACTTTAAAATAGTTATGCAGCAACAATATGCGTATGGAGAATGTCAATACACAACATGACTACAAAACTGTCCTAAAACTGCTTTATTATAAATTAACAAAAGGCTACATTTTATCACTCATGTGACTTACCTGCCCTTGGACTTTGTGCAGGGTAATCAGGTAAATCAAGTAACTTGTAAATGCTATGTAATTTATTATACCTCCGCCTTCACAAAATGAAGTGGGAGCTATATATATAGGAATCACGCTTTCCGAAACATCGTGTCGCCTAACACATTTTTGTCACGTCCCTTACTCCCCTAACACATATTACTTGTATTCCTCAAACAGTTTTGAATGTGTTGTTCCCAAACTTCATGTGTGTACACATAACTGATGACCTTATTTCCATCTACATCACCCATTGTTGATTGCCTAATTTATTACATAATTATGGCCCTTTGTTTGACTTAGAATTTAAGTGGGGGTATTCATCACCTTCAGTGACAGTTCTAGTATTCATGTTCTATTATTTCATGTTTAAGCATACAGAAACAATGTGTAGTGTTCCAATGTTACAGCTCACTAGTTTTTGCCTGTCTGAAGCTGACGCTGGTACTGATGCCTTCGCGATGAAGACTTCTGCCGTCAAACAGGGCGACCACTATATTCTCAATGGTACAAAACTGTGGATCACTAACGCTGAACATGCAGGCATGTTTGTTGTATTTGCCAATGCCAAACCTACCGCTGTAAGTAACATAAACTGTCAAATTTAACTTTAATATAGGTGACTACACGTTTTTGTGTTGATACATAGGGATCATTTTGAACGTCATCTTACGTCATAATCTCTCCGCCAACAAAAACTTAACATTGGGTTTCATTATACACGGCATTCAGCATGTGACATTACCAATATAAAGGTCAAGGTCAAATTGTGGGTTTTAACATCCTGGCCAAAGTCCAGGAGGGCTAATGCGATCACTTTTCGTCCGTCTGTCTGTCTGTCAGCAATTTTATAAAATCGACATCTCCTCTGAAACCGCTTGAAGGATTTTGATGAAAATTCATCGCAATGTTACTTGGGAGGGTCCCTCTCAGAATTGTGTTTTTCGCGGCCGCCAGTCATCCAAAATGGCCGCCATGGCTAAAACTAGGTCAAATTTAATGAAATTTGAAACGACATCTCCTCTGAAACCACTTATTCCATTCTACTGAAATATCATATACATGTTCCTTGGGTTGGCCTCTATCAAGTTTGTGTTTTTCGTTATCGTCAAATAATCAAAATGGCCGCCACGGCGACTCAAAGTTTACATAAGAGTTATATAGGAAAAGGTTAAAAATGACATCTTCTCTGAAACCGCTGGAAGAATTTTGATGAAACTTGATCACAATGATATTTAGGATAGTCACTCTCATATTTATGTTTTTCGCGGCCGCCAGTCATCCAAGATGGCCGTCATGGCTAAAACTAGGTCAAATTTAAGGAAATTTCAAACGACATCTCCTCCGAAACCACTTATTCCATTCTTGTGAAATATCATATACATTTACCTTAGGTTGGCCTCTATCAAGTTTGTGTTTTTCGTTATCGTCAAATAATCAAAATGGCCGCCACGGCGACCCAAAGTTTACATAGAGTTATATAGGAAAAGGTTAAAAATGACATCTCTGAAACCACCTGAAAGATTTTGATGAAACTTAAGCACAATGATATTTGGGATAGTCCCTCTCAGATTTGTGTTTTTCGCAGCCGCCAGTCATCCAAGATGGCCGCCATGGCTAAAACTAGGTCAAATTTAAGGAAATTTCAAACGACATCTCCGAAATCACTTATTGCATTCTTGTGAAATATCATAAACATGTTCCTTGGGTTAGCCTCTATCAAGTTTGTGTTTTTCGTTATCGTTGAATAATCAAAATGGCCGCCACAGCGACCCAAAGTTTACATAGAGTTATATAGGAAAACGTTAAAAATGACATCTTCTCTGAAACTGCTTGAAGGATTTTGATGAAACTTAATCACAATGATCTTTGGGTTAGTCCCCCTCAGATTTGCGTTTTTGGGGCCTCCAGTCATCCATGATGGCCACCATGGCTAAACTTAGGTCAAATTTAAGGAAATTTATCAAACAACATATTACCACTTATTCCATTCTAGTTAAATATCATATGCATGTTCCTGTTGTTGGCCTCTATTAAGTTTGTGTTTTTCGTTGTCGTCAAATATTCGAAATGGCCGCCACGATTACCCAAAGTTTACATAGAGTTATATATAGGAAACATGTTTCTTGGGTTGGCCTCTATCATGTTTATGTTTTTGAATCACATCATACAAGTAGAGCGTCTACAGGCCCTCTTGGGCCTCTTGTTTGTTGAGTTGGTTTAACTTATTCATTTCTTCATCAACTTTTCAAGATATGCATATCCTGACAAATTGAGAAAAGTAACATGATCTAACCAATATGCAACAATGAAAGTCACAGACAAGGTCAAACACTTTGTGCCAGAGTCAATTTTTGGTCACAAAAACTAAACATTGGGTATACTGTTTTTATTTATTCATGATATTTCATCCAAATTTTGATACATACACCTTCTGGCAATAGTCCCCTGACCACACCAATATACAGCGGTAAAGGTCAAGGTCAGGTTGTGGGTGCAAAGATCTTGTTTTTCTTGCGAAAAGATTTCCTGAATCCTTTTTTGTGTCTTCATAAAACTTTAAATATATGTATACACATAATGACAATAGCCACCAGCATCCAATAGCACTTAACAGTGTCAAAAGGTCATATAAAGGTCACAGTCTTGGGCAATGTTTCAAGTCAGAAGTCATCTTAATATTCCCTATAACCTTCACCAAACTTTGCATATCTAGAGTAAATAGAGGATCTTACATGAGTGACTGTGTATTATTGATTTTAATAAACGAGTTGGATAAAATGATAGGATACAAGGTTCTGTCGAGTATCCTATCTTTGTTCCCAACTAGTTTATTAAAGTCAATAATACACAGTCACGAATGTAAGATTCTGTTTATCACATAACACACCTATGGCGTGATAGTGTGAAGTTTTCACTTAAATAATGTTAATTTACCTTGTAAACGGCGGCAGTTTGTAAGAGAATTCATGATGCAATTTTATTGGAAGTTCATTACTCCTGAACTGTTTGCAGTTTTGATGTGCGACTATCAGCCATTGCTAGACTGTCATGTACCAATTGTGGGGTTGTATGGTCAAAGTCGTGCATATTTGAACTGCTTGAGATAATGGGATAAAACTTCCTGCTAAAAGGGATACATGGCAATCTTATTTTTTGTTTTCATACATAGCTTATTGCATTTGTTCAGTCATTAATACTAATTCGAAGAATACTATAGAGATTTTTTTTTCATATTGCAAACTGTTAATTACAGTGCACCAATAATAAATTTAAACCCTTGGTAGAAGGAGAAAACAACGATTTATTTTAAACTTTTATTTAATTACAGGTTTTAAGTCCACATAAACAGAGACACTCATTTCAAAGCTTGATAAAAACTTAAAGATTACTGTGTGTCCCTTTAACAGATTACAGTTGTAATTATGAATTGACAGAATACATACTTATCTTTTCTGTTGTTATATGAACCATGTTAACCCATGAGCTTCGGGTCTCTTGTTTTAGAATAAACTTAATATTTACTTTTCATTACAGGGATACAAGGGCATTACATGTTTCATTGTTGATCGAGATACAGAGGGGCTCACCATTGGAAAGAAAGAAGACAAACTAGGGATCCGTGCATCAAGCACGTGCCCCGTACATTTTGAAAATGTGAAGATACCCGAGACAAACATTCTGGGAGAGTTTGGAAAGGGATATAAATATTCTATTGAAGTTCTAAACGAGGGGCGGATCGGTATTGGGGCACAGGTAAAATGATAAATAAGGTACAAAATGACTAGAAATCACAGTAAAAAAAACAGGGTTATGTTTTATGTTTATGCGACTACCAGATACAAGATATCTAACAGGTAGATTGATGTTGCATTGTCCGTTCGGCTAGTTCAGTCAGTAGAGCATCGGAATGCTAGTCCGAAGGTCACGGGGATTGAGCCCCGGTCTGCCTGCACATTTTTCTGTTCCTGTGACAAATGTCTCGATAAACCCCATTCAGAAACATATTCTGATGTCAAACAGTCCATTTTCAGTTTTTTAGCTCTACTGATCAAAGATCAGCAGAGCTTATTCCGTGGTGTGGTGTCTGTCGTCCGTCCGTCCGTAAACTTATTTTTGTAGCGACTACTCCTCTGAAACTAATGGATGGATTTTCATAAAACTTTAAAGGAATGTTGCCCATGATGTCTAGTTGATCCTAGCAAAAATTCACGTTGATATGAAATCCAAGATGGCCACCAAAGCTAGAAATATATTTTTAAAAAAAAGTTTGTAGCAACTACTTCTTGAAAACTATAAGTGATATGGGACTTTTTCTAAAATGATCAGCATGACATGATGTTGGTCCTTATCAAAAATCGCTTTGATTCTTCGTTAAACGTGACTGCCAGCGGTTATCTTTGTTTACATAGAGTTATATAATAAAAACTTGTAGCGACTGTTCCTCTGAAACTAGTTGGTGGATTTTCATGAAACTTCACAGGAATGTTGCTCTTGATGTCTAATTGATCCTAGCAAAATTTCAGGTCAGCCGGAAATGAGTTATATAATAAAATCTTGTAGCGACTACTCCTCTGAAACTACTTGACGGATTTTCATGAAACTTCACAGGAATGTTGCTCCATCTAGTTGATCCCACCAAAATGTCAGGCTGGCCGAGATGGCCGTCACAGCTAAAAATAGATTTAAAAAAACAACAAATTTGTAGTGACTACTTCCTGAAAACTCTTTAAGTCATATTGATATTCTAAAAGATCAGCATGACATGATGTTGGTCCTTGTTTAATATTATTTGATTCAACATTAAACATGGCTGCCAGTGGTCATCTTTGTTTACAAGAGTTATATACTTTATTTAGTAGTTTAATAATATTTTATTGCAGATATGTTACAATACATCAATTCAACATCACAATATTCATAGAAACATATGCAAATGGATTGAACTACAAGTTATTACAACATTAGTTACAGTTCTCTCCATTGTGGCTGAAAAAGTGTATATGATTATCGGTTTGAAATTGTAACAATATATTTAAATATAAATTTGATACAGAAAAACGAAGAAAGAAAAAAAAAAAAATAATAAAAAAATCCAAAAATGTAAACTCTGCCGTGCCATTCTACCCCTCGCAATCTCCACCGAAATAACACCACAATATCCCCGTTCAGGCTGATAGAAACATAGCGACAGTAGATATAGACAAAATAAAACGTTATATTGATACAAAGTTAAGGATTTTGGAATCGTTTAGTGTTTTTAATATAGTTTTGCACTTGAGTAAATAGAATATGATTTTCCTCGTCTTTTAGTTGATCGATGCCATATAAAAGTTTGTGAGTACTTAAAGGATGAAATATACGAGTGTCTAAAAATAATTGCCGTCTTTCATTTCTGAAATTTACACATCTAAACAAATAATGCTCAACATCTTCAAAACCATTACCACATAAACAATTGGGATTATCCCTCAAATGATTAAGAAAGAGATCAGCGTTTAAATTGCTGCAGTTGTTACGCAAACGCGCATGTAGAACTGAAAGGTATCTATCACCCAATATGTAGTATTGGGGTACTATCGGTGGTTTAAAGTAATTGTTAAGTCTAGTTTTAAAACTCGAAAGGGATGGTGCTTCGCGAATATTGATATCAAGTTCATTCCAAACTTTTAGAGATGACGGTAAGACTGATCTCGAAAACAGTTCTGTTCTTCTAGGTAAAGTAATGAAGTTGGAACTGTTTCTCAAGTTGTAAGGATTCGATTCCGAAACAGTTGCAGGGAATATTTCATTCAAGTAACTCGGTAAATCTCCATTTGTAAACTTAAAGGTCAATATCAACTTTTGGATGTGTCTTCGGTACTACTTTATTTAGTAGAAACTGTAGCGACTACTCCTTTGAAACTAGTTGGTGGATTTTCATGAAACTTCACAGAAATGTTGCTCTTGATGTCTAATTGATCCTAGCAAAATTTCAGGTCGGCTGGAAATGAGTTATATAGTAAAAACCTATAGCGACTACTCTGAAACTACTTAACAGATGTTCATGAAGCTTCGATGCTGCTCTTGATGTCTAGTAGATCCTAGAAAAATTTCAGGTTGGCCGGAATTCAAGATGGCCGTCACGGCTAAAAATAGATTTTTAAAAATGCGAATTTGTAGCGACTACTTCTTGAAAACTATAAGTAATATTGATATGGGACTTTTTCTAAAATGATCAGCATGACATGATGTTGGTCCTTGTTGAATATTATTTGATTCAACATTAAACATGGCTGCCAGTGGTCATCTTTGTTTACAAGAGTTTATATACTTTATTTAGTAAAAACTTGTAGCGACTACTCCTCTGAAACTGCTTGACAGATTTTCATGAAACTTCACAGGAATGTTGCACTTGATGTCTAGTTGATCCTGGCTTAATTTCAGGTCGGCCGGAAATTCAAGATTGCCGCCACGGCTAAAAATAGATTTAAAAAAAAACAAGTTTGTAACACCTATTTTGAAAACTATAAGCGATATTGATATGGGACTTTTTCTAAAATGATCAGCATGACATGATGTTGGTCCTTATCGAAAATCGCTTTGATTCGACGTTAAACGTGGCTGCCAGCTGCTATCTTTGTTAGCGTTATATAGTAAAAACTTGTAGCGACTACTCCTCTGAAACTACTTATAACAGGTTTTCAAGAAACTTCACAGAAATGCTGATCTAGTTATCAAAACCTATTAGTAGAGCTTCAAGGTCATTGTTCTGTTTGACCTTATGCTGTTACATATAACATTGTGGTTTATTAAATCAGTCCAGTAATAAAAGCATATAAAAACTAACACTAATACATGTATATCAATATTATATGATGTTTGCTTGCCTTTTGAGGAAGGTTTATGAGTGTGATTCCTGTGCAACAGTGAAATCGTACCTACTCTTTGTCAAACTTCGCAAGGAGTTCTTTTAGTGCACAGGATATAGCTGTCTCTCTGCACACACGACCAATGGCTTACATCCCCACAGAAGGATGTTGTACTTTTGCAATACCTTACTCATTTCTGTTGATTGTTTAGGATCTTATTTAGATTCATGGTAGGATAATATTGGCGGTGGATTTATTTTGGCACTTCCGACCTTGACCGACGGCCAATATAGATTGTTGGTGGATTTATTTTGGCTATATTGGCCGTCAGTCAAGGTCGGAAGTGCCAAAATAAATCCACCACCAACATTAATACATATACAGTACTATGTTATATTTATACTGACGAGACACTGAGGAAATGTGTCTGAAAAAAAACAAGACCCGACACCACCAAGACTTTAACCCAGGACCTCCTGGTCGAGTGGCAAGAATGCTAACCCCTCCGCCACTGCAGCTCTATTATGTCCTGGACAAATAAAAGTCTAATTCAACAGTCAAAAGTGAACCATTGGTATAAACAGGACTGTATGTTTCATCATGTTTATTGCAGTTTGGTGTTTATCAAAGTTATGTATGTTTTAGTCATGACATCTTTTACAGATGCTTGGCCTGGCTGAAGGCTGCTTTAATTCAGCAGTACCATATACACGGGAGAGAAAACAGTTTGGAAAAAGAATCTGTGATTTTCAGGTAATCATGGTTATTCGTTATCGATCAAGTCAAACTATTTAACATTTTAAAGATCCTGCCAGTGATTTTGAAGGAATTGTGGAAGGTACAGATCACCTTTTAAAGACAAGTGTTTTATTAAATACATTTTCTTCCCATCATTGTTGGATCTTTGGAATTGGCTATTCGCTATTAAAGAGTTGTGTTGGAAGATTTTCTGTAGCAATTCTTTGATCTGCAAAAGTAGCAACAAAAATAAATAAACACTTAGTTCTTTGGAACTTGGCTTACGGTGCGATGAATTATCAGCGATGAAACCATCTTTTTTTAGTTTTATCACCAATATTAATAGACACAAAATAATTTAAAAGAGGATAATACATTTGAAAACAATTTTATTCCCTGGTTTTAAATTAATACCGTATAATCCCTAATACATGCCCCTCGGCCTCCCCTAATAAATGCCCCCAACCCCCCTCTTTTTTTTCAGATATATTTTTCTTAAAACTTACAAAAAGATGCAAGTTAATCTGTTTCATTCACAGTGGAACACACAAAATCCTATGCATTAATTGATTGACATGTGGACTGGTTTTCTTGATAAAGAAAATAATTTAACAATGTCTGATTTCAAAGTTAAATGATATACTTTTGGTCTTAAATGAACGCCCCGCCTCCTCCCCCGCCTCCCCCACCCCACTGCCCCCTCCCCTCCCACCCCACCGCCCCCACCCCCTACCCCAGGGAAACGTTTATTAGGGATTATACGGTTGTTGTTATTTCAAATGTGCATGTCTGATGCATGCTCTAATAATCTTTTTCCGTTAATAAAATGTATGTTTTATGCTTTTTCTGACATGAATAATCTGATTGAGAAAAAATCCCACCTCTTACCACTTTCAGAACAATATAATTACTAAATTGTATGCTTCCATTTCTCCAGGCTATGCAACACCAGATAGCCTATGTAGCAACCCAGATCCAGGCTGCGCGATTGTTGGTGTACAACGCCGCAAGAAGAAGAGAGGCAGGTCTGCCCGTTATCAAGGAAGGTGCAATGGCCAAATATTTCGCTTCTGAGGTTTGTTGTGAATGAATGAATGAATACTTCTCTATTTGTAGAGGTAGCCAAAATAGAATAAAAAATAATTTTCCTTGTGGTCCTCATTTATTTTAATAAACACAATACGCAATATGTTCACAAAAAAAGAAAAACAACATTAATACAATTAAAGTTGTATAAAAATATCACTAAGGGGAAGATCCAAAAGTGGTCTCTTAACAAATATCACTAAAGGGAAGATCCAAAAGTGGTCTCTTAAAAAATATCACTAAAGGGAATTTCAAAAAGTGGTCGCTTAACAATAAGTGATCTCGTAATACAAGTGCATTTTTCGCTTGATTATTCCAGGAATAAGAGAGCTTATGTAATCACATTGGCATCCTAGTCCACATGAGCTCTGCTTGTAAGAAGTTTTTACAAGTCTGCATCTCTTACATTTCTTGTCCTGGCTCAACCAAAAAAATCAAATTGAAACCAATTAAAAATCTTTTACCTTCTTTTTGTTTTGTACGTTTTTACTTTCAAGATTTGTCATTTAACTTTAAAATGGCGAATATTGAAATAAGGAAAATAACTCATAAAACTGTTCTTTGAATTGAAGTAGGAGCCGAAGTGGTCATAAAATAACTGTGGCACTCACTCAGTAAACTTATATTTAAGATACCGTTAGATCCCGATAGTGAAACTGTAATTATATAGAGAGAGCAGCGAAACACTATTTATGATGGTGAACGGTTTTCACTTTTCCTACATTGTCAATTTGAATAAAATCAAACTAAACAGGCTCGATAATTGCTAATAAATTTACAAAGGGCACTGAAGGTGCGAATAATTATCATAGTGACGATTTGGTTATAGTGTGTTTACAAAGCAATGAGTGCAAAAACACATTTATACATGATTTTATATTCTGTCAAACTTCTATTATGATGATAACAAAAACGGGTTTAAAAAAGATAGAAGTGTATTTATTCACTGTTCAAAGCAATTGCCGATTTAAAAATATAGGATAAGATGATAAACAGCAAATCACTGCTTGTATCTGCATTAATTAGTTCTCCCCATTGTTTGTAAATTAGCTATGTATATGGAAATTAAAATCAATGGCAATTCATTTCTGTTGGTTGTTTATGATCTTATTAAGCTTCTTGGTGGCGGTCGGTCAAGGTTGGAAGTGCTAAAATAAATCCACCGCCAACATTAATACGTATACAGTACTATGTTATACCACCAGTCTTAATTTTTTACTGAAAACATCTTCGTTCTTGCTTCAGACTTTAATTTTAGTTAGAACCATAACTCCGCTGTTACTGGTCCGATTTGGCTGGTTTTCGAACTTTTCCGAGCTTTTATTGACATTAACAATCTGGTAAAGTTTGATAAAGATCAGATGAAAAATGAAGGCCCTATCGTCTTAACGAGACAAAAGTTGACGACCGACGGACAACTGGGCATCCCATAAGCTCTGCTGGTGGCCTTCGGCCAGTAGAGCTAAAAACGAACAACTGAAATAACTTACCATCCAGTGGTCCTAACTAATCTTATAAATGGCTAATTTACAAACAAGGGAGATAACTACTAGTAATTAATACAAATACAAAGTAATACTATATGTTCCACACAAAATTACTCACGATGTAACCCAGTATAAACGTCATTGAAGGATTATTTACATAGTTCACATACGAGTGCTTTTCAGATAATGCATGTACCAACACCTTATTTTTAACCTGATCTTTTTTTTTAAATATGGTCTGTTCAGTCATAAAACAACACACTATTTTTGGGTTCATCTATTATATAGTTAGTTATTTCAGACAAATGTTTTGTTGAGGCCCTTGATTTAGTTAAAAATGCTATATTTTGCCTAGTAATACGATAAGGCCTTCATTTTTTATCTGATCTTTATCAAACTTTAATAGATTGTTAGTGTCAATGAAAGCTCGGATAAGTTCGAAAACCAGCCAGATCGGACCAGTAACGGTGGAGTTATGGCCCTTGATTTAGTTAAAAAATGCTTCATTTGTCTCGTTAAGACAGTGCCTTCATTTTTCATCCGATCCTTACCAAATTTTTCTTCTTTTATTATTAGCTCTACTGGTCAAAGACCAGCAGAGCTTATGGGATGATGTGTTGTCCGTCGTCTGTCGTCAGTTAAATTTTTCTCGTTAAGATGATAGGGCCTTCAATTTTTATCCAATCTTTACCAAATTTTAACAGGTTGTTAATATCAATGAAAGCTCGGACAAGTTCAAAAACCAGCCAGATCGGATCAGTAACACCAGTATTCAGACCAGTATCAACAGAGTTATGGCCCTTGATTTAGTTAAAAATGCTAAATTGTGCCTCGTTAAGACGATAGGGCCTTTATCTTTCACTCGATCTTTACCAAACTTTACCAGATTATTACTATCAATGAAAGCTCAGACAAGTTCGAAAACCAGCCAGATCGGACCATTATCGGCGGAGTTATGGCCCTTGATTGAGTTAAAAATACTTTATTTTGCCTCGTTAAGACGATAGGGCCTTCATTTTTCATCCTACCTTTACCAAACTTTACCACATTGTTAATATCAATGAAAGCTCGGACAGGTTCGAAAACCAGCCATATCGGACTAGTAACAGCAGAGTTGTGGCCCTTGATTTAGTTAAAAATGCTATATTTTGCCTCGTTAATACGATAGGGCTTTCATTTTTCATCTGATCTTTACCAAACTTTATCAGATTGTTATTGTCGTTGAAGGGTCAAACAAGTTTGAAAACCAGCCATATCAAACCAGTAACAGCGGAGTTATGGCCCTTGATTTAGTTAAAAATGCTATATTTTGCCTCGTTATGAAAAAAAACAAAACTAAAGAAATATAAAAACAAGACGCTCTACTGGCCAACATGGATCTTATAACATCAATGAAGCGAGTGACAGCCATTTACGTTTTTTTGAAAGTTTCGGGAAAAAAATAGCTTTTTAACTAAATCAAGGGCCATAACTAAAGAATCTGGTAAAGTTTGGTACAGATAAGATGAAAAATGAAGGGCCTACCATATTAACGAGGCAAAATATAGCATTTTTAACTAAATCAAGAGCCATAATTCCTCTGTTACTGGTCCGACTGGTCCAACATAGAGTTAAAAAATTGTTAAAAGCCTGTATTTTGCCCAAAACTTTCAAACAAACTTATAAGAGCCATGTTAGCCAGTAGAGCATCCACAGGCCCTCTTGTTTATGTTATTTAGATTAATATTGACGGTGGATTTATTTTGGCACTCCCAACCTTGACCGCCAATATAGCCAAAATAAATCCATCACCAGTATTATTGTGCATACAATATTTATTCCTACTTCTGCAGGTTGCAGCACTGACCACATCAAAGTGTATAGAATGGATGGGAGGTGTTGGTTTTTCCAAGGACTATCCAGTAGAAAAGTTCTACAGAGATTGTAAAATTGGTAAGTATTGCACACCTGTTTGTTTGTTTGTATGGTGGTCATTTTCAACACATGCAAGGTTATATACGACGGTAAATTTTTTGTGGTGGAGGCAGACCACCCTCTTTTTCTGGGTAGAACCAGTACCATCTGTAAGAATCGACACTTCCTCACTTACAAATCGAGCTCCCAGTGAGTTTCAAACCCACACGAAAGGTGTATTGCACACCACAGAATATAAATGTTGATTTTGTGTTGGTCAGCAGTATAAGGGTATTATTATATGCCCCGCTTTAATAACCAGCCAGATAGCACCTATAATGCTGGAGTTATGGTCCTTTGATTTTTGAAAATTGATTTTTGCGGTGTCTGCTCAATAACTTGTCCTGGATTTATAATCCAATCTTGATGAAACTTGGGGACAATGTTTATGGGCATTATCTCTCAGCCAAGTTCAATAACATTGTACATGGTGATATCAATAGGAATTCCATACATATGACGGGCGTATATTAATATGTCAATTTGCTACTCTTATTTGTTTTCAGGAGCAATATACGAAGGAACCTCCAATATCCAGATGAACACAATCTTCAAATGTCTGGAACTAGAGGCGAGGTTGTGATGACAATATGAATTCCATAGTAACACAGTCAACAGAAGGATATTTCAAGTGTTAATTCCCCCTTACGTTGATGTTGATGTGTACTGTGTTGTTAATCATCAATGGACACAAAATACTCAGTTACGAACTGGTATGTTCATGAACAATAACTAACTTATCACATACAATGGGATTCTTGGAGTGTAATAAAGCCATGCCATAACTATGATAATTCACGAGTGGTATAACTTTATGTCAGTGACACATTAAGGCATGCTTTCTCACATTATGAATTATGTTATAAATAGAATCTCACATTCATGTTAATTTTAATATTATCGAATAAAACTCGTTAACAAAATTGGTTTGATGAAACTCGTTGACAAAAATGATTTGAAGCTGGTCACTTTATTTAATAAATTCAAAATGATTTGATGCTGGTCACTTTATTTATAAAATTCAATAACAAAAAAAAGCACTCGTGCACGATCCTCATATACTTTCAGAAATAATGCCAAAAAATGATCAGCCGGTTACAATAGCTTAACGATGGCAAAGTAATCGGAGAGGAGGGAGAGTGTTTGCCTTAAATATGTGCAAGCTGTTATATTTAAAACTGGAAAACGACATGCAATAGTGCCTGAATAGTTTATATCGGATCAAGTTACAATATATTACCTTTAAATAATATCTTTATCTAGTCAGCTACTCTTGAAAAACAATATAAACCTTGAGAAAAGAGTGTTTCATAAATTGATGCAATAAAGAACTGAATTGAATATTGTGTAATGATGCATCGTTTAACAACTTATACATGTAAACACATTACACGTTTTTTAGTGCTGCCCCAGAGAGAGGGAAAGAATACATATTAGGAATCTGGGAACCTGCCCTACTTTTACAGGCTCAAGGATAAACTGTGATACACTGGACCCTAGGTTTAGGTTCCAATGCAACAAGTGAAGTTATTATTAAAAGGGAAAGTGTCTAAATACCCAAAAAGATGCAATAAGGAATGATCCCACTTCAGTACGGTATCTATAAACATTCAAAATAGTTAAAAGATCGCTCTAGCTTTCAAATTTTGCTATCAATTGTGTATACGGTTCAATACAAAGGTACTTATTTTGTGAATACACAATACACATACTTGTCATACCCCTAAGTCCATATGAATCCATATTGATTTAAACAACAAAAACTTGTTTTTCCAGACTGAACTATTTTGTATAAAAACAATAATTACATCAGACAGGATATGATGCACACTTTAGTGAATTTGTAAGTTTGATATGAAACTGAAGCACATTACGATGAATGTTTTCATCTGTATTTGGGACATCAGTTATACTTCCAGATCACCTTGTCCCTGTAATCATGACACAGTCTAGGATGGATTTGTATCGACATGTATCAGTAAAGCCTAGCCTCGGTCACCCGGCCCGCTTCTGGTTTAAGCAGGACACAGTGGAGGATGGATTTGTATTGACATGTATCAGTAAAGCCCTGCTATAGAATCTCGTCAACTGTGTATGTTATTTTGATAATCTGTATTTTGCAGTATTTTGTTCTTACTAGGAAATTGTGATTTGTGTTGTTATTTACTTCTTGTTTGTACAGATCATGTCTGACCATGGGCACCTTGAATTCACACACTCGACCCAGTCTATCAGACTGTCTTCAGACATCTAAAATTACATATATATATATATAAAAAGACAGGCATACAAGGGACATTTTAAACTGTCTTAGCCTTTGGCTTGACAAATATTAACCAACCTCAATAGAGAAATATTTTATCTGTTCAGCTGTTTATTAGTACAATTAAACCTGTGTTAAGAGAACTCTAAAGAGATGATCAGGGCTCTTAACACAGGTGCTTACTTAATACAAGTACAAGGTTACTTCATTAGATCAATACACATGGTACATGATACAGGTGTCTCTTAAGGAATGTGGTCTCTTAATTGAGGTGGTCTCTGAAGCAGGTTTGACTGTAATCATAAGCAAATAAGTATTGATCATGGAAGTGTCCCTTGTAGGCTTTTGACTCCTTTATAATGTAATTATTTCTGAAGGTTTGTTATTAAGACTGAGAATTCAAGGTATCTGTAAATATAAAACAAGATTCTTTTTCGGGGGAGCATAATTATAGTCGCCGCTTTGTCCGTCTGTCACACTTTTGTCCGGAGCATAACTCAAAAAGTATTGAAGGATATCAAATGAACTTGAAACATTGATAGAGGGCAACAAGAGGAAGTGCACAGTGCAAGAATCGTAACTATTGTCTTCATTCAATTAGAGTTGTTGCCCTTCGCAATTTTATACTTAGAATTTTTGTCCAGAGCATAATTTCAAAACTACTGATGGGACTGCAATGAAACTTCACACAATGGTAAGAGGGCAATGAGAGGAAGTGCAGAGTGCAAAAACATAACACCATTTACTGAAAAAAAAGTAAAGAAAAAAAAAAGATTGACGGAATTTAAAGGGACAATGTCCGTAAGTAAGCAGATATTGAGCATAACCAAATAACCGTCCGACTTTTATTCAGTGAAATGTATACATCAAAACATGATCATAGACCGTAAGAAGTCTGTAGTAATACATTCGTGAGTTTGAAAAAAAAGAAGCTTTTAATTCTTATTTGTAAATAAAGTGGGACCCACCATATTTACCTTTCTGCGATCACGTGACTTCCATTAGCGCATTAGGTTTTCACCATAGTATGTATTGTGAAATATGTATAGCCCGGTTAGCTCAGGTAGTAGCGAGGTCGGCTACTTAACGCTCACTATTATTCCCGCGAGTGTATTTTTAGTTTGGGCTGCGAGTTCAAACGCCCGAAGCGGTGATTCTTTTTTTTATACCGCGATTGAATTCCATCAAATAATCTCGCGTTTAATTAGTAAATTGTCAGTACTGATTTGTGTGTAATGTTTACGAACATAATTAGTGTGTGTTGTATAAGCTAAAAGTTACGGACAGTGTCCCTTTAATAGCGGTACAAAAAAATTGCCGATTCGTGAGATTGAACCCACACTAAAATTACATCGCGGGTCAATAGTCGACCACTATCAAACTGAGCTAAGTGGGCCAAATATACTATAACTTACTATTTTGAATATCTAATGTCCTAGTATTTCAACACACATGACAGCGCCCATGATTTTCTTCGTATCTTGATGTAAAACATGCCATTTAGTGCATTTCTTTGAATTTAACGTGCAATCCACAGCAATAACACACGAATACTTTATCTTTATTCGGATATAGATCTTATGTGTTTTATGTGGATTTTCGTTTGTTCAGTTCACTCGAACGTCATCTGAAGTGCATATGAAACGCGCGATTTCATTGGTTGAATTTAGTTGATCTTCCCATGAATATTGATTAGATGAAAGGTCGATCTGACGTGACCTCCAAGGCAGTGTTGTCAGACCTATAGCGGAGAGTATCAGAGCGTAATTAGGATATGATTGTAATGAGATTGTGATAGAGGGCAATGAGATGAAGTGCAGAGTGCAAGAACCATAACTCTTGTCATTATTCAAATCAGAGTTATTGCCCTTTGTAATTTTATACTTGCAATTCTTGTCCGAAGCACAAGTCAAAAACTACTGATGGAACTGCAAATGAAAAACTGCTGGGTGATACCAGGCCATATGATAAGTTGTGGATAGTTTTCATTTCGGGGAGCATCCATTGGTTCTATCGATTTTCTTGTTTTATAATAATTAAATTTCTATGTTATATATTGATGAATGAAATAAACATCGTGTTTTCTTGGAATACTGTTAATATGTCATGATGTAGATGGCTTCATGTATTGTTTTTGCCATATTTATAAACGGATCAAATAAATAGCACTGCTATGATAGACCTAAACATGTTTTTGTTTTAATAAATGAAATAAAATCTTACGATTTTTTTTATTTGTCTATTTAACCGAGATACGATATTCACTCAGTAAGGGCTGTTCCATTAAAACATACATGGGACCACAGGAAGGCACTTTTGAAATTGAACACCCATCTATAGATGCAAAATTGAGTTGAAAGAACCAAATCTCAGAAAGTAGGGTTGACCCATAAATTAAATTGGCTTTCTGGGGTCCCGGGTATGTTTTAATCGTATAGCACAAAGTTATGCTATGAAACCATTACTTTCTAATATGTACTACATGTTTTTCATTAACATCATTTTCTATCCCTGTTAAGAACACCCTAACATAGATGCAAAATTGAGTTTAAAGAACCAAATTTCAGAAAATATAAATTGCTTTTCTGGGGTCCCTAGCATGTTTTAATGGAATAGCCATAAGTTATGCTATGGATCCCTTACTTTCTATTATGTGCTAAGGTATATATCATTAACATATTTAATCATTTTCTTTCCCTGTTTAAGTTTAGGTAAATGGTCTTCTAGCTAAGTTAAGTGTAGAATATCTAAACTTAGCCTAATAAATTGGCTCCTATGCAGATTTTAGCTCTACTTGCCGAGTTGTCCGTCGTCCATCGTTGGCGTTAACTTTTGTCTCGTTAAGACAATAGAGCCTTCATTTTTCATCCGATCTTTACCATTGTTAAACAGGTTGGTAATATCAATGAAAGCTCGGATGAGTTTGAAAACCAGCCAGATCGGACAAGTAGCAGCGGAGTTATGGCCCTTGATTTAGTTAAAAATGCTATACTGCTGTATTTTGCCTTGTTAAGACGATAGGGCCTTCATTTTTCATCATATCTTTATCAAACTTTACCACATTGTTAATATCAATGAAAGCTCGGACAAGTTCGAAAACCAGCCAGATCGGACCAGTAACAGCAGAGTTATGGTTCTTGATTTAGTTAAAAATGCTATATTTTGCCTCGTTAAGACGATAGGGCCTTCGTTTTTCACCCTATCTTTACTAAACTTTACCACATTGTTAATATCAATGAAAGCTCGGACAAGTTCGAAAACCAGCCATATCGGACCAGTAACAGCAGAGTTATGGCCCTTGATTTAGTTAAAAATGCTATATTTTGCATCATTAAGATGATAGGGGCTTCATTGTTCATCCGATCTTTACCAATCTTTATCAGATTGTTAATGTCGTTGCAAGCTCAAACAAGTTTGAAAACCAGCCATATCGGACCAGTAACGGCAAAGTTATGGCCCTTGATTTAGTTAAAAATGCTATAATTTGCCTTGTTAAGACGATAGGGGCTTCATTGTTCATCCGATCTTTACCAAACTTTATCAGTTTGTTAATATGAACGAAAGCTCGGACAAGTTCGAAAACCATTCGTATCGGACAAGTAACAGCGGAGTTATGGCCCTTGATTTAGTTCAGAATGATATATTTTGCCTCGTTAAGTTTTTTCATCCGAAACTTTATCATCATGTTAATGTGTATGAAAGCTTGGTCATGTTCGAAAACCAACCAGATCGAACCAGTAACAGTGGAGTTATGGCCCTTGATTTTGTTAAAAATGCTATAAATTGCCTCGTCATACGATAGGGCCTTCATTTTGCATCTGATCTTTGCCAAACTTTAGCAGGTTTTATGATTTTTTTTTTTTAATATTTTTTTTTTTAATATATTTTTTTTTAATTGTTGTTTTTAATATATATAATTGTTTTAATATTATTTTTTTTTAATATATTTTTTTTATTTTTTTTTTTTAAATTATTATTATTATTTTTTTTTAGCTCTATGTTGGACCAGTCGGACCAGTAACAGAGTAGTTATGGCTCTTGATTTAGTTAAAAATGCTATATTTTGCCTCGTTAATACGGTAGGGCCTTCATTTTCATCTGATCTTTACCAAACTTTACCAGATTCTTTAGTTATGGCCCTTGATTTAGTTAAAGGGACACACGGCAATATTGAAGTTTTTATCAAGCATCAATATTAGCCTCTGTACCTATTTATCAAGAAACATTTTGACTTTAAACCTGCTTGCATATCATTAAACAAAATTTTGATTTTTTAATTTTCTATGTTATTTTACCAAATGTTGAAATATATTATTGGTGCAGTATTATCAAAAGTCAGTAATATACAAAAACCATTTGGCTCATACTATTCTTTTAATTATTATTAATGATTGAAATAATGCATATTGTTTAGAAAAACTAACGGGACGCCGCGAGTTTTCAAAAAAACAAGATTGCCATGTGTCCCTTTAAAAAGCTGTTTTTTAATGGCAATCACTTGCTTCATTGATGTTATAAGAGCCGTGTTAGCCAGTAGAGCGTCCAAAGGCCCTCTTGGGCCTCTTGTTTTTATTATTCTGACGTTCTATGTAACTGCATATACTCGCCAATACGAAAAATTTCAAAAGAGCATTAAACGTGTATCTTAACACACTAATCTAAACTATACCACTGTTTACCATGTTATTTTAATAGCTGCAATTAAATTATTATCCACTACAAAAAACTAAGTTTTGGGATGGTACTTAAATTCTGTCTACCAGTCACCCATTCTGTCTACCAGTCACATCATTATGATGGTTGGTTGAATGAATGGTATACTACGTCATTTTCTGCACATTTTAGGCTATAATTGAGTATGCTTTTGTGGTGGCTTCTTCATCTTTCATCAGTTTTTTGCGCACAATATGACCTATTTTTGTGCCCCGTGTGGTTGCCGGGGGCCTCGTTTGGTCATGGGGCAAAGAATACGGCCACTGCAGATCCCTTTGGAGGGGTAGGCAGAGGGGTAGAAACCCCCAAATTCATGTTCATTTTATCATTTTTTGTTCATGTTCATTAAAGGTATTCATCATGATCCCTGCATTGTTTCAGGTGCTATCTCGCTCGCATCAAAAGAGCAGTGGCAGAAAAACAATAACGTGGCTCCAACGTAAATGGAGTTTCTACGATAGAATTTGCAGCAACTCTGCAGTTCAGGGTGAGAAGGTTCTAGGCCCATTTTCCATATTTTATCTCGATGTACATGGAAGATGAGCCTGGCATGTTCATGCCTTTTAGGCGCCATATATCCTTTTCATGTGTTGGTGCGCCTTAAAACCCCAATTCAATTCAAATGACCTATTTTTGTGTCGATGTGCCGTAAAATACCATTCATTCATTAGCTCTACTGGCCAGGGGCCAGCAGAGCTTATGGGATAGTGTGTTGTCCGCCTTCCGTTGTCCGTCCGTCCATCGTCCGTTAACTTTTCTTCAAACGACTTCTCCTCAGAAACCGCATGGCTAATTTTGACCAAACTTCACATGGATGATCCTTAGATGAATGCTTTTTAGATTTGTTAAAATTAGGTCAGTGCTACATCCAAGATGGCTGCCATTACCATATATGGTCGAAACCTTAAAAAATCTTCTTCTCCAGAACCGCTGGACAGATTTCAACAGTTTTTCTTTTAAAATGAGCGCCAACGCCTAGACTATCAAGTTTGTTCAAATAAAGTCCCCGGGGTCAAAAATGGGCGTGCCCCGAGTGTCCAAAATTTGTATATTGAGGTTTTGCAAGTTTTTCATATAAACATATATAGGAAAAAATAATTAAAAATCTTTTTCTCTGAAACCACAAGGCGCAGAGCTCTCATGTATTACATGTAGCATCAGCTTATGGTCCTCTACTAAGTCTGTTCAAATGGTGACCCTTGGGTCAAATTTGTCCCCGCCCCAGGGGTCACAGTTTTACATAACTTATATAAGATTTTTTTTTTTAAATCTTCTCGGAAACTACAACAGCCAGAGGTTTGATATTTTGCATTTACTATAAGCTTATGGTCCTTTACCAAGTTTGTTCAAATGGTGACCCTTGGGTCATATTTGGCCCCGCCCCAATGGTCACATGTTTTACATAGACATGTATAGGGAAAAACTTAAAAAATCTTCTTCTCTGAAACTGCAAGAGCCAGAGGTTTACTATTTTGCTGTTGCTATAAGCTTATGGTCCTTTACCAATTTTGTTCAAATGGTGACCCTGGGGTCACATCTGGCCCTGCCCCAGGGGTCACAGTTTTACATAAATACTTGTATAGGGAAAAACTGAAAACATTCTTCTTCTCTGAAACTGCAAGAGCCAGAGGTTTAATATTTTGCATTTGCTATAAGCTTATGGTCCTTTACCAAGTTTGTTCAAATGATGACCCTCGGGTGACATTTGACTTCACCCCAAGGGTCTTGTTTTACACAGACATGTATAGGGAAAAACTTAAAAAATCTTCTTCTCTGAAACTGCAAGAGCCAGAGGTTTAATATTTTGCATTTGCTATAAGCTTATGGTCTTCTACCAAGTTTGTTCAAATGGTGACCCATTGGCCCCACCCTGGGGGTCACAGTTTTACTTAGGCTTGTATAGGCAAAAACTGAAAAAAATCTTCTTCTCTGGAACCACATGGCACAGAGCTCTCATGTATTACATGTAGCATCAGCCTGTGGTCCTCTACCAAATGGTGACCCTGGTGTCAAATTTGGACGCGCCCAGGTGGTAACATTTTTTTTTGTTAAATTATTTATTTATTTTTAATTCGATTTTTTTTTTAATTGTTTCAATTTTTTTTTCATTTGCGTTTCATTTTTTTTATTTGTTTTGATTTGAATTTCGTTTTTTTCGTGTTTTTTTCATTATCTTTTTAATTACTTGACACTTACTTTAAAATTTCTTGTCGGCGCTACTCATCCTAAATGCCTTGTTGAATTTCGACGAAACTTAGCAGGAAGCATAGGTAAGATGTCTAGTTGTGCATATCACGCTTTTGTTCCAGTTTGCTGATTTTTGACGGAGTTATGGCCCTTTGACATTTTTATTTTAAATTTCTTGTCGGACCTACTTCTCTTAAACGGCTTGTTGGATTTCTACGAAATTTGGCAGGAAGCCTCAGTATGATGTCTAGTTGTGCAAAGCGCGGTATATCAATGAAATCTTGGACAATTTCGAAAACCAGCTAGATCTTGTTAGTAATAACAGAGTTATGGCCCTTGATTTGTTGAAAAATGCTATATTGTATTTTACTTTGTTAAATCTATAGGAGAAGAGAGCTATATCTACCTATATCAATCTAAATCTATAAGAGCTGTTTTAGCCAGTAGAGTGTCCACAGGCCCACATGTTTTTGTGGTGGAGGCAGATCACTAACCTTTCCCTGGGTAGAACCAGTACTGTATACCTCCCACCAAGAATCAACACTTTCTCCCTTTACAAGTTGAGCTCAAAGTGGGATTCGAACCCGCAGTGGTGAGAGGCGAGATGGTTTTAAACGCAGCACCCTTACCATCCCTGCCACAAAGGTTCCCACACCAAATTAATTTTGAAACGGGCTATGAAAACATTTTCGAAAAACTTTTTGTTTCTGTATCAAACTTCCCATATCTACACATCATGCCAATAGTTATGGGACCATGCCAAATATATATTAAAGGTTAAGTTCACATTACAGTCAGTCGTACTCTGGGCTCAAAAGCCAATTTTTGTGCAGATATTCGAAGACCATTGTAACTTGAACAAAATTTATTTAACCAGGTAATGGTACTGAAATTGTAAACATTTTGAGTTAATAGAAACTTAACTCCTCTAAATACTTTAAGGTAAAATTGTAACCAGATTGTTGAAAATGACGTAAAACACCATACATGTACAAACAGACAATACAAAGTAACTTCAGATTCACAATGCACAATGAATACATATTTCTGACTTTTTCTTTGCTACACCACTTCATTTGCCTATGAAATTTCTTTATTAATTGATTACCAACATGTATATTAACATGATTAAGCTACCCAGTGTATGCAAATATTCCAAATTTTAGCAAAACAGCACTAATATAAAACTTATAGATAGGCAAAGTTACTGTATGTTCTATATCAAAACTCGATGTTTGTGGGCCAGTTACATTAACATAGCCCTAAGTTTCTACAAACTTTGCTGCTTTTATAATCAGTCTCTGATACGAGGCATAGGTAAAAGTCACCATTGGTCAGCTGGCTTCTGATAAGTATGTGTTAATTGGATTTGACTGATGGGCTGGAACTATATACCGGTATACAATTAACAGAATCATACAGGGCAGATAAAGAAATAAAGAAAAAATACGTAGATGTTCTTAAAATAAAATCTTTTCAGTTTTATTTCATTAAATACCGTCTTGAATAAAACAATCCGATTTTATTTCATCAAATGAACTGTAATCTACCACAGTTACAAAACATATATAAAGGCACTCATCATTGTCTAAAATAAATAATTCCAGTTTTATTTTAGCTCTGAGTCAAAGAGCTCATCGATTCACTTCTATTAAAGCCACTACACATATTTTAAATTCACGTCACATTATTCGGGGCTTTCAGGCTGCCGTATAATTACAAGCCATTAACTCATTCATTGTCAGAGTTTCCTTTCCCATGCTGTTTTCTATGCTGTTTTCTATGCACATTTTGCTTAAAATGATGTTCACCTTCGACAGTTGACAAGGGTAGAATTAACAGACCTTCATCTAAGCAGGAAATGTTTCCTCGTTTCATATTTCTAACCTATCATCCCTGGTACATTTGAACGACGATGGCATCAGTCACCTCCTCCTTAGATTCTGTGATACCAGCAATACGCAGGTGACTATTGTTCAGCGCAGTCGGTTGAAAAACTTGTGCATTCAATGTCCGCGCATCTCTGTCCTGAGACCCGCCACTCCTCCCGAGATGATGGAATCTGTTGCAAGCTGAATTGACAAAGGACTGCACCAAGTATTTAACATCCTGGCTAAAGAATCATGGAGCAGTTGTGATATACTTTCCTGATCTTCAGGCTTGAAAGTATAACATGGTATCGGTGTTTCAGATTCCATAGCTATGATAGAAGAGTCCAATATATCAGATATTACAGAGTCAAATCAGCTCAGAAATCAAGAGAAGAGAGATCACGTTTACGATTTGCTGATTTCAGTGTAGATATATCGCTAACTTTGGCATTATATTGAAGATAACATTAAATATTACGTTCAGTGCAATAAACCGTCTCAATTCGGTCTGTATGTAGTAAGTCATGTGACGTGTTACCGAGAATAGAGACAATTGAAAACACAGATTATTTAGGGAAAGGGGTAGCTTCTCTACTGGCAAAAATATTTACGAGATAATTAATGCATTTTGATTTAGGTATACTGAAGAACCTGCATAAATATGATGATATCTGGTACACAACCAGTATCTACCTTTTATTAGGAAAGTGTCAACCTTCAAGTATCATTTTAATATCTAATTAAGATTAAATAAAAGATGTATGAAGAGTTTAGATAATTATATCATATATATATCTAGACTTGGACTACATCTGTTCAGATCAGAAAACGTCTTTAATCAAAAGTTGATCCGATTAATTTTTAAATTAATCAGAATGTGTCATGTTTGAGTTTACTCAGTTATTATTTTAGTACTAGAGAATGAAATCAGTCGTAATTTTGCAACAAGTATCAAAATCAAATACCTGCATTTAATAAATGGGCATCACAACATATACCTTGAAATAAATGCTTGGTTAGTTTCAGTCATTTGCTTTATCACCAGAACATAATTGTATGTGTTTCTTTTCTTCACTCGAGACAGACAAAAGATTTACACTGGTGTAAAATGTGTAATATAGAAGTCCTGTTTAATCTATTAACGATCAATCAAGTCAACTTCTGATGATCAATAATGAGTTTTCAACCAATTCCCTGGTAATAAGTACACTTGATGATTTGACAAAGTTTTCTTTCTTGGGAAAAAACACTGCAATATTTCTCTCTGCTTTGACAGATCATCGAAGTGTTATCACATTTGCTTGGCAAAATATTAAATACAAATGTTCAGTCCCACTTTGATTTTTTTAGTCGTCTTGTAAGTGTGCCATCATCATTCAATGTAGTGTAGGTAGGTACGTCTTTATATTCATCAGTCACTCGCAGATAAAAGATATAACCACAAGCAAACAAGAATGCAAAGCCTCCAATGCCCATAACTCTTTTGTTCTGAAATGAAATTTTAAAAAGTCTGTATTGAAAAAGTAAATCCATTTGAATAAGCTAATGAGGGCAAATGAAAGGAAATATTTTATAAAGGCTAATTTCAAACCAGAAATCAAATGGATAGGCAGACCCTAGTTTCAAGAGCAATTCCTTATTTTTAGTTTTTCTGTTCTCAACAAACTCTGTTGTCTTCTAGAAACTGCTACTACCGTTATCACCGCACGGTGCCACCCGCCCTACACGACCTTCGGGCTTCCCCAGTGAAGGTCACCAATCACAATCCTAATCCTGACAAATGTAGAAACATTTATGATAAAATGCGTAATCATTGATTAGTGATATGAATCAAACACGGTTCTTAAGTTTGTAAATCAATGCAAATTGCTAGCTTACTGGTTTGGTAAACAGTTCAAAGTTGATCATTTTGAACGCATTTGTCGTCCTCACGTGACTCAATCCCGGTTGTTTCGGTGTTCCTGCCTTGGTTTCCGTAGCCTTAACATTTTCTTTCAGATTATCTGCCATTATTGATTATTTTAGAGTGTTACTTTTCGCAAATTAAATAAAATGATCGGCTGTGTTTGCGATTACATGGAGGCTGCCATTTTGCGGTGTTGTCGTTAGAATACCTACATCGTGATCTTTGCGTGTTAGGTGTGTAACCACCAATAACCCTACGGTGTGTCATATAGGTTTCGGGACAATAAATACTTTCACATAGGCTACATGTTTGACCTGTCAGCCAATCTAAAGAACTAAACATCACGTTTTCATTAAATTATCTTGTTTCAGAGATATTTATGTCACAAAGCCTTTTAAATCACGAAAATCAATCAACTTTCTTCGTTCAGTAACATCAGGGAGTACGTTATAGGGAGGAGAAACGGGTTCATAAACGCTCTAGTTTATCGACTTATGTTGTCGCGCTAGAACGCCGCCATTTACTATTTTATCGATACAGGTAAATCGATCGTAAGCGCGTTACATTTGGAAAGTTAAAATTTCAGCCAACATCTCAAATTAGGCAGTTTTTACAGCCCCTTTTTACGGCTCTCTGTTATAATCAACATCACGAAATATCATTCTTGACAAAGATAAATATGTCTACTATTCACTTTTTGTTATTATTAATGCCTAATGAATGTAAAATCCTGAAAAAGGAAAAGTATAAACTGTTGCATAAATATCGACACAATAGGACGAAAACAAAACCTCGATAATTATATTACGACAAGGACAACATTTAAAATTACATGCAAAAAAAAGCAAGAAGATAAAAAAACACGAAATCTAGATTCACTAGTGGATAGTGCAAACGATTCGAAAACATTTTGGAAGCTCTTTAAAAGGATAACTGGTCAAAGTAATAAACCACGTGAAAGTAATATTAACACTAAGCGATGGTACGAATACTTCAATCCTTATTCGACAGCAATGATAATTCAAACTCTACATTTCATGACAATGAATTAAGCGAAGAAGATTTAGCAGAGCTTTTTCAAGAGATCCCCGAAAATGAGATAGAATATATTATTATGAACTCACCTATAACAAATGAAGAAATAATTGAATCAGCTAGGGCTTTAAAAAATGATAAAGCACCTGGACCTGACAAAATATTTACTGTTTTCTACAAGAATTGTCTAGATATAATTTTACCTGCTTTGAAAAAAATGTTCAATAGAATGTTTGATCTTGGAGAATTCCCTGAAAATTGGTCCCATTCTATATTAGTACCCCTACACAAAAACGGTAGGATGGATGACCCCAGTAATTATAGAGGAATCATGTTACTTGATGCTATAAGAAAAATATTTACACGAATTTTAAATAGACGTTTGACTTTTTACACAACTATCTTTGACAAGATATCAGAAGCACAGAGAGAAGGATATTGTACGGTAGATAATGCATTTGTCTTAAGGGCAGTTATTGATAGATACTTGTCCAAAAAAGGTATGAAATTATTTGTAGCATTTGTAGATTTAAAAAAAGCGTTTGATACTGTGAATAGAGCAAAGTTATGGTTTATTTTAAAAAAAGCCGGTGTTAAAGGTAAACTGTTTACAATGTTATATAGTATATATAAAAGTGTTAAAGCATGTGCAAGAAACAAAACCAGTTTAAGTGATTATTTTCATTGTACTCAGGGTGTTAGACAAGGTTGTATTTTAAGTCCAATTCTATTTTCCATATTTATTGATGAACTTCAATATGAAATTGCAAACAGTGGTCTGACCGGAATCCAGTTATCACCGGATATTGTTGAATTATTTATGTTAATGTTTGCAGATGACATTGGTCTTATTTCAGACACAGTGATAGGTTTGCAGAGACAATTAAACATTCTTCATCAATATTGTACACATTGGGAGGTAACAGTTAATCTTGATAAAACAAAGGTTGTTGTTTTTCGAAATGGGGGCCCATTAAGCAAACACGAGAAATGGACACTTGGTGGTGAAAAGGTTAATGTTGCAAAAGAATATACATATGTAGGTCTATTATTTTCAAGTCAAATGTCTCTTAATCGAATGGTAGAGGAAATTGCTATCAAAAGCAAACGTGTTCTTATTGCTCTTTTAAATGGCTTATATAAATTTGGTCCTTTACAATCAGATATGTTTTTTAAATTGTTTGACACAAAAATTAAACAAATAGTTTTATATGGCTCTTCAATATAACAGTATTGAACGTATACAATATTATGCGTGCAAAAGATTTATGTACGTCCACAACAAGGCAAGTAATAGTGCCGTTCTTGGTGACTGCGGCAGATATCCACTATGGATAGAAAGTTATAAAAAATGTATAAAATACTGGTTACGACTTCTAAAAATGCCAAGTCATAGATATGTGAAGAAAGCTTATAACATGTTAGTTTATTTTGATACGTATGGTCATAGCAACTGGGTAACACAGTTAAGAATGAATCTTTACATGAACGGTTTTGGATACGTATGGGTAAACCAAACTGTCGAAAATGAATCTCTTTTCCTTAAAGTGTATGTAAGAAGACTAAAAGACCAGTTTCATCAAACATGGTCCGAAAACATTCACACTAACCAAAAATTAGAATTATATCGAGATTTTAAAACAGATTTCAAGTTTGAACAATATTTAAATTGCCTTACAATACAAAAATTCAGGCATGCACTATCATCTTTTCGAACTTCTTCGCATGACCTCGAAATAGAAAAAGGGAGATACAGAGGTATTCCTAGGAATGAAAGGGTATGCAAACATTGCCGAAACACCGTAGAAAATGAATATCACTTTATATTTGAATGCAAACTGTATGATGATTTAAGACTGAAATATTTACCAATACAATTTACACATAATTATTCTCTGTACACATTCAAATCATTGTTTTCAAATGAAAATCCATTAATTATAAAACATTTAGCCATGTTTATATTTCATGTTTTAGCAGCAACAGACAAACTTTGGTTTTTGATGATTATTAATATTGATCAGAATGATTGAGTGATAAGTATAAAATGATGAAATTGTATCTAGATTGGTGTACAAAGTGTAACAAAGTCAACCCTATGCAAATCACAGCTTGAAAGAGGGACGTTTCTATTTTTGCTGAGTATATATATTTTCTTCAATTACATACTTATTTAGTCTTTCTGTGAGTGACATATTCAACATGTATGCTAACCGCTTATTTCAAGTTTTTTTGGCTTGCAATTACGAGTTCTAGCCTATGAATTGGCTTCAGTTTTTACCGGAAGTAACCGGTTATCTGCTCAACATGTAAATGCTTAGCGAGTACTTTATAACAGCGAGGGGAACCGTTTACAGCGCTGGAAACAAACACAGTAGACTGGTATAAGTCTATAAATTAGATTAAACATTATACATATTAAACATATAATAATAGAGTGTTTATTTTATGTCAAGCTCTGTTTCTCTTCATGGCTGGATGGTCAGATAAGACCATACAGTTATAACTGGATAGTGCTTAGGAAATTCCCTAATAACATTTAAAAGAGGAATTAGTTGTAACATTAAGGACTGGTGCCAGTCTACAATAACAGGTGTTCGCAATGTTAATAAATCGGCATTTTTAGCCATTATTCCCGGGTATAGTCCAACATAATTATGCTAATATAACATTAATGTGATGATCATTCATCAATCTGCTGTAAGCATGAATATAAGTAGTGTACATAATAACTACATAATGACCATAACACAGTATACGGACGGACAAGACAATCCTGCTGTATCTGTAGCCCATATACTGAGTATAGTGCAAGGTTTTGTGTACCCGAAATTATATATCACGGTTTCCGTTCCTGCCTTGGCACATCAATATGCTCTTCTGGTACACTTTCATCCTCATACTATAGCTAGTATGGCGAGCTATTGAGTCATTCTGCGCAAAAACAATGAATTCGAAGTAATATTTCAAAACGTTTTGATCGTACTTTCATATTGTTTTCGAGCAATATAAATTGTTGTTTTTTATTTTTCATTGTAATTGTGTTATTTCTTTAGAATTGGGTGGAATTGGTAGCTTGTGTTTAATTTTCATTTTGTACGGAGGCTTACTTATGACGTTGACGTAAGTTGACGTTATTATAAACGTCAAGCGATTTTCTGAACATGTCTGGTCCTGTGTGGTACCCGGAGAAGAACAGGGTCATTGCCTTGCCATGCAAATTCATGTTCAGTTTGTATTTTATGTAATGCTCACTAAAGGAGTTCATCGTGATCCCTGCATGTATTGTTTCAGGTGCTGCTTGAGTGGTAGCTGATAACAATGATCGTGACTCCAGCGAAAAATGGAACGTTTACAACATAATTTGGAGCAACTCTGCGGTCTGCAGGCGAGAAGGTTCTATCCCCTTTATGCATATTTGTATCTAGATGTACATAGAGGGTAGGCCTGAAAGTTTCATTCCTGATAACCTTTGTGTGCTGGTGCTCCGTAATATCCAATTCAATATTCAACTGAATATTTCTGAAGAACGCGCTGAATAAGGAAATGGAACTGGTTCCTAGTTACAGGTTCCCGAGCCTAACTCAAAAGGAACTGAACTGTTGCAATTCAAATATCACACTCCAATGCAAAATGACATGCGATACAATAAATTATGGGAATTAAATCAGAGATAAATCTGAAAAGCACTTTTTTTTGCCAACTGCATAACTTCGCATGTCGTTTTCCAGCAAACTGTGGTATTGCAAAAAATCAAAGTCGAATTGTACACTTCTTATTCAGTACGAATCGAGAACCATAACTGGTAACGATAAACCAGCTCCTATTTTAAACCGGAAACCGTTATTAAAACAATATTTTATTCAACTAATGAATGGGATTGGACAACAGGCAATGCCTATGTAAGACCTCTCTCGAAAAACTATGAATCAGGAACCAATTTTGTGCTCATACGGCATGAGAATTCTCTAACCTGAATTACCATTGTGTGATATGTCAGCAAACATAGAAGAGTAAAACTACCTGAAGCTTTAAAAAGAAAAGCATTTTGTTTTATCATTTTTATTATTTATTTCAGACATTATGAAAGCAACAACAACAACAACAACAACAACAACAACACAATAACAATTAACAAATAACAACAAACATACACCGTATTACCGTAAGGCTTAACATTACTTAACATCGTTGCTACTATAGACAACAAGGGTTTCTGAAAACCGTGTTCTTTAAATAATACTGTAACTAAAGAGAATTTTGGGAGCATAATTTGAATATTTTCAATTGATATGATCCCTTATGTTCGATTAGAAACCGTTACACAGAATATCAAATATTCGTCATATTCACTTTATTTATGCATGAGTGTAACATGGTGGTAGATATGAAGGCCGTAATCTAGATTCGTGTGCATACGGATGTGAGTAATACGGCGGAAGTGACAAAGTGCTGCGTAATAATTCATCTCTAGCATCTCTCACGTGACCAAAATTGTTCAAAGATGGCTGGAAAAATGGTGGCGAAACCACACCTGCCGCAAATGCTGGAGGAAGTGGAATTTCATCCATTTCGCCGTTAATTTCCCGTTTCCACTTGTTTCTCCTGTTCTGAAACCAAATTTTGATTTGTGTCTCCGATAAATTCAATTGAGTTGCAAGTCTGGAACGTTCAACGCTTGAAAGATACCGTTTTACGTCAAACGCTGTTTCAAGTTGATAAAGCTGGCTCCTTGAAAACACAGTCCGTGTCTTCTTTTTCTTTGACTTCAGCGGACTTGGAGAATGATGGTAACTTTCTCCCATTGAGTCTAAATTTCTATCATATGAGTTTTCTAAATTATTAAAGCTGGGTTTAAGAGGAATGTCTGTGTGTTCTGGTGTCCGTCTATTGTTGGTTTCACTGTAGCTGTTCTTTAGTTGGGGGCTACTGTATTGCACATGGTGGTGGTAGTGAGGTGTAGGTGACGGGTATTCGTCATTCTCCGGCGTGCTACATGCACGTGGTTGTACTTGATATTCTGAAAGTGTAAGAGTAAAAGGTCAATACACATACCACGACGAGAAGATAAATGTAACTGAACCATTGTAATATATTATGTCTACAGTAAGGAGATGAGATGACGCCTGATGAGATGACGCGAGGTCACGGATGTTCGCCTTAGTTCAAGTACTATATGTATACAAAAACATCTAGAATGTTAAATTATTAAAGGGTCGGCATCACCATACTGAACAGATCCAATCATAATATATTCAGAGCAATGTTTAATCTGTGAAATGGGCCCTATTTAGTTTTAAGTTATACATTTACTATCTTTAGTTCTCCACACGAGATAACTGACTTTCGCAATGTAACGCGTAACACTTATGACATTAGGTTAAATGTGTGTTATACAATTGTCTGGAATCAGTATGAATTAAACTTCTTTTTCTCTGCCCAAATAATCATTTTCCGTAATTTCCGGATATACAATTTCAATAAAATAAAACTACGGAAACAAATGCAAATATATGACTTATGATCATGAAATAAATTAGTAAGTATATATGCCGTCGTAATTGTTTCACTAATATAGCAATACGATATTTAAACTTTACTTTGTTTGGAGTGCCGTATTGTGTGTTTACAATCACAATGTACGCATAATAGATACGAAGTGTATACATGTATAAACAATAAACTCTCCCTTTTTTGAGAATGGTATGTCGGTCAGGGTCGGTTTTATTATGTTAGTATGAGCGGAATCTTACCGAAATTGGTATAATAGTTGGTTTCTGCCTCTGAACCAAAATGGTGGATGGTTGTCATTGGAACTCTGGGTAATTCAACATCACGTGGTACAGCAACGGCGGTATTCGATTTCTTGTCGTCGGTTGTAAGATCCGTACCTAGGATTCGGCTGATCGAGAAACTTAACGGCATCTTTTTAGTTGGACCTTCGTGCGGATTCGAACTCATGGCTGTTTCTCTAGTATGACTGGCTGTATCAATCACTATAAATGTATATTCATTAGACAACAAATAGTTTTTGCTTACACTAAAATCTGTTGATGATGCGGTGCTCTTCTGGTGAACTGCATATAAAATAGTTAATAAATTCTTAATAGCACATATATCCCTCAGTGTCGTATGATATAACTGTATGAGATGATGCTGACAGCACTACTTGTAACTTCCCTCTGTAGATCAGTTAGTAAGTACAAAAATAATTCAGTCGTATACACAGTGCTTATAAGATAAAACACGAGATGTTACTGTTTCAGAATGCTAGGGAGATATGAGGGCCAGGCTTAAATACGTTGGTTAGTGAGACAAAATCGAGTTCACACCTTAAACAAATATTAAGTATCGTTGATTTTCACTTCGGTAATTTTTTTATTCATTTTTTAAAGGTGTAAACTGTAATTGCAATTTCAATCATTACTTGATTGGCAGGTAAATTAAAAAGAACACAATATGCTGTTTTATTTATGCGGATGTTAGTTAAGTGATTATTAAGTGTAAGCGGCAATTAGACTAAGTGTCATAAATGCGTACCTGTTTGATTCAAACAATATCAAAATTAAAGTTTATCTGATTGTCGCCTTTTTGAATATTGTGTAACTGCAAAGTTCCGGATACTTAACTTCTTGGTACCCGAAATGAGGCATGTCCAAGCTGGGTAACAGTATGTGGAGTAATCATCATTATCTATTAAAACATATATAGAAATATGAAGAGAAAACTGCGTATGAGAAATCTATCACTTGTGTTACTACTATTACTCAACTCGATTTAGATGTTTTATGCATACATTTGCAATTCAGGAAGGTAGATTTAATAATATTGATCGTAGCTTAAGGATATGCACACAGTGTAATATGAATGTATTTGAAAATGAATATCATGTTTATTGATTTGTTAAAATTATCAAAGTAAACGTAAAAAGTGTCTTCCAAAATATTTTAATTACTGGCCGACAAAACAGAAATGTCAGTCATTCATGTCAAGCACAACAGTCCGGTTGAGTCGATTAAATAGATTAGCTAAATACATATATTTTGCAAAAAAAATAAAATAATAATAATAAAAAAATAAAATAAAGAGTACTGCCGGATTTGCTATGACGATAACGATGACGAGTGTTGCGAATACTAATACTAAATATAATGATTCACGAGATAATTGAACTAATTTAGTAATAATCGGTACATTTTTATATATATTTCGTATTGGTTTCCAGTATGATTTTTTTTCTGTTTATTCTTTTTTTTTCCTCACTTAAATTCTTTCTGACAGTACAAAGTGTTAATGCTAAACAACCACGGTACACATGTTTCAAAGATTCTAAGTTAATTGTCAAACCAATATATGCAAAGTGGACTCCAATTTCACATTTTATGTTATGTTTGATATGAATGTATTGTTTATATGTACCTTGATACGGGAGAGGTCTTACATAGGCATTGCCTGTTGTCCAATCCCATTCAGTACTTGAATAAAATTTTGTTTAAATTAAGATAATTTAACTCTCAGTTTTTTCTCTGATGAAGTCACCAAGTTTATGTTTTAGTAAACAAAAAGTCTATGTTTTTAAGTTTCACTTTTTTTTATTTTTAACAAATGTTACTTGACCCAAAAGTATTAACTTTTAATGTGGATATGAAATGCAGACTAAGATTAAGTAATTAGCATTGTCTTTTTTGTGGTCCTTAAATTATTTTGATGAGTTTATTATAACGTGCATGCATGAACATAGTGCATTTTGCTAGTATTTGTTTATTTGTTTGTATGATTATATTGTAATCCGCCTTGTGTAAGGATTATATTATGCCTAGTAACAATATTGAATTGAACTGAATGTAAAGGGGATACTTCATGCCAGGGATCTTATTACGTCACTGATCAGGCTTTGAGGCTTATTTTCTTTAATGTAACTATCCCGCCAACAACAGCCAACTTTTACGACATATGAACACCGTTTGTAAACCTACAGACAACGAGGTATATATATAAAGTGTAACACACCCATTGATTGTTGCATTGAGTTGTGTGTGAATTAAAATTTAAATGCCATGTTGTCATTCATATCTGGACCCAAATTAAAAATGAATAACTTACATTCTCATCACAAATGACATATATGCTGCCAAAAAATCCACAGGAAAATGGGGGTCATGTATCTTCTAAAAAAGAACTTGTCTCATGAATGAATGGTCCCTTTAAAAACATAAACACTGAGATGCCATAATATTGTATTCATACACTCATTTCCATATAAGCAAAATAAATTCAAAACTCACAATTTTAACATGGCAATGCTTGAACAATTTAACAAATAGATCAACAATGTGATATAAACCAAAAATAGCACTTTAAATTAGTGAAAATGCCTTTTTTTACAAAAAGAAATGAGAATTATTTATTGACGCCATTATGCGATACCCCAGGCCGACACTTCCTGAGTTGCAATGGGTGTGCTACACCTATAACTTACATATTTTGAGAATGCAAACTCTATAACACATTATAAACGGCTATAAACTAGCCAGGTCAAACCCATAAATTTAAGCTTTGAATTAAGAGTTACCAACTCATAATTCATTTTACGCACGGGTATTCTAAGAACCCGTAAACTATTCTAATACGCATATTCAACCACGGGTATTTTAAGAACCCGTAATATTCTATACTTTTAAGCAGCACATATTATACAATTATGGACTTTTCAGCTGTTATACATGATGTGATATGCACCAAAAAAATCATTATTGACCGAGGCGATAGCCGAGGTCAATAATGATTTTTTGGTACATATCAACATCATGTATAACAGCTGAAAAGTCCATAACTGTTTTATTATATAACCCTCAATTTATGATATATAACAACATCATGTATATAGGTCTTCCCCTGTTACTATTTATAAAACTGGTCAATATCAGAAAAAAACAGGTCAATATCGCTAGATATTTTTTCTAAAAAATTACTTTTTAGCCAATGAAAACGCGTCTATTTATAGGTTATATAATAAACATTATTATTTGACCTGAATACTAGGACAGAGTTTTGATAAACTGTTTTGTAACTTGTAATTGTGCCGTTATTTGGAGGACTAGTTTCTTTAAAGCAATAACACGCTTTAAAACGAATTGTTTCAACGATATAGATGGAACATTAACAGTTTCCTAAAATAAAGCGCAATAAATAAAATAATTATAATTACAACAAGTCTTACCAAGCCATATCAATACCTGTCACGCGGTTTACCTCGGCGGCATTTACAAATAAATCACGTTAACGCTGCAAGTACGAGTAATTGCGATTGGTTAACCGCCAATTTTAAAATAGCTAAACCTGACGCATGGTTAGGAAAACTTTCTTCATATATTTTGTTATATGTTCAGTGTAATTTCTTCTAGTGGTTTATGGCTAATTTAGTTGTTTTTTTCCGCATCCATTTAATACATTCACAAATTATAATATATTTTTCAATTCTAAAAAACAAACCCTGATGTACTCCGATTAAGCCGAATGACCCCACTTTGAACATAACATAACTCCGAAATGACAACATCCACAACATGTTTAAATTTGGTAGCAAGGTTACAACGGACCTATTATATACAAGTACACACATACGCTTTTCGGGGACGTTAAGGGGTTCATACAGATTGTTATGACAATACTCACAAATCCAAAAATAATTAAATTTATTTTATTTTGTTGCAAAACACACACACACAGTGTTATGCCTACACGTTTCACAACGTGAAGTGGGGCTATATAACGTCCCGTCGCGTCGCATCCCGTAACGCATTTTGTCCCCTCGCGTCGCGTCCCGCAACACATGTTCATTACTTGAAATTCCTCAAACACCTTTGAATGGGTTGTTCCCAAACTTCATATAAACATAACAACTGATAACCTTATGTCCCTGTACATCACCCATTGTTGATTGCCTAATTTGTTACAGAATTATGGCTCTTTATATGACTTAGAATTTAAGCGGGGGTATTCATAACCTTCAGTGATAGTTCTAGTTTTAAGCAGCTCTTTATAATGCATCTTAGTTTGAAAATAAAGTTAAATTGTATAAAACTATTGAATGACACAGATGAACTAGTGCACTCTATATGTACCATTGCACGGTTAAGGAATGAACTATGGCACGGTTGCATATTTCCCATCAGAATAGTCAAACTATTGAATCACATGTGCCTGTTTCTAGGCCAATGAAAAACGCTTATATATTATGATATCTGATAATTAGAGATTAATACATGAGTGATGCGTTATTGCCCGTCATATCGGCTCGAGACCCCAATAACGGCCCGAAAGCTTTAACCATATGCATTTTCGGCCCGGTCACATGACCTGCATTTGGCGTATCGAACCACATTTATGTTATAGCTCATTTCTGAAGAGCTTATTGTTGGGTAATTTTGTGTATATTGCGGGCGAAAATGCGTGTATGTATAATACTATACATTATTATAGATCTGTGCATGTATGCTCTACAAAATCAAGAATATTTGAAAGCGGGCGTTTAAACAGTACAAACAGAACTGCTCCATTGCGCATGTGCGTTACATTCTGCGTATTTATAAATTCTTTCAGGAAAAAACAACAACAACATGTCCATAAGTTTTTACTGGATTCTCTCATGAAATTATTTATGTTACTTATTTTCTGACCCCCTGTTGAAATCCGCATCTCCAGGGCGGCTATGACCCACCGTTATCCCGACAAGTTACATGCAGAACTGCCTTTTTTTATGTCAAAATAAAGTAAAAGGTAACTCGGTCAAATATTGATAAGTGGCTATAATACTCCGTACATTGTGTGTAAAGAACAAAAACATGCGAATTATTCATCATGCAAATTACTCATTGTAAATTACACGCTGAAAACTGATACTGATAGTTGCACATTTTTCATTCAACTTGATTTTAAAATGATGATATATATTCCTGACAAATATCGCTTGAACGAGCACGATAAACAAAAAAAGTAATCCGGGGAGGGCCCCCGAACCCCACTTCTGAGAGGTGGGAGCCTCCTCCAAGTCCATCCCCCACTTGGCGCTTTGCGCCTCGTATTAGGAATATGTTGAAAACAGGCCATGCTACGTCCCTGGGTGGTGGCGGTGGCGATGTCGACGGCGACGGCGGTTGTGGTTGTGGTGGTGGTGGTGGTGACGACGACGACGACGCTGGTGGCGGTGGTGACGACGACAACGATATTGTTGATCGATATTACTGCTACCACTATTATCTCCCTTGAATACTCGTGCCCTACAGATGAAGGAGGTAGATAAAAAAAACAAGTTCGCTTTTCTACATTTTACGGGATACATTGATTTATCTTTACCAGGTTCTAAATTTACAGCATTTTAGGAAGAGATCACAGAAAAATGCATGTTGATGTAAGATTTCTAGCTAATTCTGCCTCATTTTACACATCATGGGTCTAATCTCCACGGGGTTGTATTTTTGTCTAAATTTTGATAGGTGTGAAATTAAAAAAAGTTCAATCTGGTAAATATTTGTTAAAAGTTAATAACATGCAGATATTGGATCAATGAAGAATTTAAGCATAAATACATGTTGCAAAATCTTTTTTATCTCTATGCCACGAACAAAAACATTACAATGGGATCCTATGGAAAATTAATTGTGGTGTGAGACGTATAGATAATGCTGCTGCTAATGATGATAGTTGTTAATAATACTGATGATGATGATGATGATGTTGATGATGATGAGGAGGATGATGATGATGATGATCAGGCAATTTTTAATTGAAAAATATGTTTTCCTTTGCTTCAGAAAGCTCAAAAGGAAAACAGAAAATATTTTTTTTTTTCTCAATTTTAAGCAATTCTTTTATTTGAAAAATAAGTTTTTCTTTTCTTTAGCATGCATTTGCAGTGTCAAAGACAGATGAAACAGTAAATACAATGTTGACATGAGGTTTCATTCAAATGTCAGCAGTGTTTGACCTAATCACCACATATTCAGCTGGCTGGTGTATGAATTGTGTATTTTCCATAGGGGTCACATAAACATGAGCGAGAAGAAGAAAAACCTGGCTAACTTATGTATTTTATTGTTTTACATTTACTGGTCTTGGCTATACTGACGATATTAAACCAACAAGAATGTATGCTGGCCTGCTTTGAACCTCAGATGTTGGAAAAGGCTATACAGTAACCTTATGGGAAAATTAATTGAGGTGTGAGACCTAATGATGATAGTTGTTAATAATGATGATTGATAATGTGATGGTGAATATTTTGTTCGATGATGATGATGGTGATGATGATGAACGCGAAACTATTGTAACTATACACAAATAAACCGCAAGGTACAATAGTTTCGCACTGAGCCCATCGACACACATTTTAAACATATGCTAGTTACATTTGGGTAATTGTTGCGTGTGAGGTTTGAAGTGTTTTCAGGATTGTCACCGCTTTTGACACAATCTGATTTTTTTTTTTGTATCTTTTTTTGTTTAACACTAACGGTGTTAGTGTTGAGTTATATATATTTATATACATGCATATAGTAAATATATTTTATCATTATTTTATTTTCTAAACGTACAATCAGGAAATATCATATAACTTGACAGTACATGTATCATTAGAATTCTGGCATGTAGCTAGTATACTACAACTAATGATTGGATTTCTGACATTTGGAATAGCCCTTTATCTCTTAACATGTAATTGTTTAGCTGTTTCTGCCAAATGACCATTATAATATTCAATGTAAGCACTACTGACTCTTATATGGCTGACCTGATCTGTCATCAGACTTTTGTATGTTCAGTATTTTATACTGGGCTTTTGTTTCAATTCCAATCATCCATGACAATTCATATTTTTTGTGTTACTTATTATGCTGACACATGGCAGTCTCTTTGTAGTGTGTTGTAAGTTTAGTTACACATATTGACAAACTTTTGCATATTTCATATTATTATCAATTGCGTCAGGAGCACTGTAAATCTTTTAAAACTAATGAGGGAAAAAATAACCTTAAAATTACCCTTTTATTGAAAAAATAAAACAGAAGTCTATATATATGCGAGTAGGTCAAATGTGTAGTTCAAATGTGTCACTTCATTAGTAAATTGAGGTGATTATTTTAATGTTTCATACAAACTTAAAAATTGCCATGTGTCTTTATAAGTAGTGGAGAAATTACAACAGTATGTTATAAAGGTTTTATTTAATGAGAGAACTCATTTTAAGCCAGTCAATGATCCATGTTTAACATATTCCATGAATAATATCAAATGTCTTTCTCTAATACACATCAATGTTACATGTAGTTCACTTATATAAGAATCAGAAAGTATATTTAAATAGTCCTGTCTAATAAGGGAGATAAAGAGATAAAGAGATATTGTATTGCCCTGTATTCAGGGGAGATAACACGAATAACAGTTATCTGTTACAATTCTAGAAGCATGTCATGTTGGAATAGCTTTTCATGTTGGAACCACAGGTGGCTGTATCGGTGCTGGGATTCTAGAAGGATTTCATCTTGGAATAGCTTTTCATGTTGTAACCATAGGTGGCTGTATCGGTGCTGGGAAATTATTATTATTTTTTTTTTTTTTTATTATTATTTTTTGTTTTGTTTTTTTTTTAATTTGTTTTTTTTATGTATTGTTTTTTTAATTCCCATCACCGATACAGCCACTGTGGTGAAACAGCTTTTTATGTTTAACATAGAAACTCATGAAACACATAAAAAGTTATATATAAAAGAAGAAAAAGTGTGTATTAATGGAGTAAATGGAAAACTTTATATACAATGTGGAATCTTATAAATGCAAAATACAGATGTATGATTCATCAAATCAACTGAAATGTTTTTAAGTGAGGTCCACCATATATATATATTTTTTTTTAATTTTTTAATTTTTTTTTATAGTATAGTCATGTATTTCCCCAAAAATGTCTTGTTTCATATCCTTGCAGACTATACATTTCTCAACTTTAAACAGTATTTAAATATAGTTTTTAAAATTATTAAAGTAGGAATAGTGTTTTATTAATTTTTGATTGAATATATATTTTCTGGCAGTAAGGAGGAGATTATTTAAACAAAACATCATACTTATCATTTCCAAGAGATGATGTCAGTTACAAACCCTACTGTATATTAATCCTTACAGTATTATGAAAGATATTTGTACTTGCCAAACATATTTTACTACATTACATTCATAGAATAGGTGTTTTATGTTTCTATATCTCATTACAAAAAGAGCAAAGATCTGTATTATGATGTTATTAATTAAGTGGTTTCATATTGGCCAGTTATTGGTCCAAGGACTGTCATATTGGCCCAAGGCCGAAGGCCGCGGGCCGAGGACCAATAACTCGGACAATATGAAACCACTTAATTAATGACAATTTTATATAATTAACAGCCACTACTGTATAATTGTTAATTACATTTATATGTCAAAAAGCGAGCGCGAATGACGTTACTTAAAACACGACGTCACTTAAATCTGAGCGAGAATGACGTTACTTAACGCGAATGACTTCACTTAAATCTCGTATTGGCGAGTTTTTTCATATTGGCCTTGTTTTTTCATATTGGCCGACTTCCAGTTCATATTGCCGAGTCTGCGTCGTATTGTGTGTACTGGCTGTATACCAGATATCGTCATTTTATGTTGATTCTTGAATATATTTAAATCAAAACTAGTCTTCTCATAATATTTTGCCGGTAGAAGCTTGCCCCTTTGCCGTAAATATCCTTGTTTACATTGTTCCTATTCTCAGTAACAAGTGTCACGTGACCGTTACTAAATATAGACTGAATTGGGCCGGTCGTTTGAGCCGAATCACAGATCTAACAACAAATTGTTAATATTTCTGTGGCCGAATGTAGTAGTTATCGTCATGTTCAGTTTAATAATCCATGTTTGGGATGATGAAAACGTGTGTATAGTTATTAATTGAAACATAAATATACCATTGCATATGAATACCCCAAAAAAATATCTAGAAAAAATGATATCTACAATTTAAAAGGTTTTTTCAACTGTAGGTATCGGATGTAATTTACTTCACTTCGACGTTCATAATTTAAAAGGAAATAACTGTCCGCAAATTTAAATTGATTGATGTGAACTAGTTGTCATCCTTGGCTGAAAATTGTTTGCACATGCTTTTAGTTTTTTGGGCATGTCAAATTGATTCAATGGTTCGACGTAAAAGGTCAGCTATTTTAAAAGGAAATTTTCCTGCGCTTGCGCATTAGCGCGTGATTCCCCATTGTGTTTTGTTTATAACGGTATTTATATAGGTAAACTGTGTTGGTTTGAGAGTGTATGTTAACATTTCTAAAATATTTTTTCCTCTCCAATCGTCTGATGATAGTGTGTAGATCTGTAAAGTAAGGTCGAAAAATAATCACAACATCGAGCGTTTTTGATAATGACGAAATCTGGTGAATGACGATAACTGGTACACAACCAGTAGAGTTTCTAGTAAAACAAGGCTAATATAGTGAAGTTAATTAATAATAGAATATAAGAATCCATCATGAGTATCCATGTGAGATAGAGAAATCTCACCCGAGGGGTTAGAATTGCAACCAGGGACGAGTCTCCGCCGAGTGCTTGGTTGCAATTCTGATCCCGAGGGTGAGATTTCCCTATCTCACATGGATCACTCATGATGGATTATTTTTCTCCCATTATGTGTTTATTACCGGCATAAAATCAATGACTGCTGAGTTAACGCCAGAATAAGGCGACGTCGACGTAACGTCATAACGTCGTAAGTCACATGTCATGTAAGATAGAGTTTTCTTGCATACGCGTGAATTTTATCTCGACCCTAGGGTGAGATGGAAATATCTAGCCCCGGTAAAATGACGGATTTCCTTGTCCGGTATGCAAGAAATTTCCATCTCACCTAGGGTCGAGATAAAATTCACGCGCAACAATAATGACGTCAATAACGTGAACAGATGCATGACGTCATTGTGTTAAAACACATTAAAATGTTAGTTATTGGTGACGTCAATGCACAAAATGTCATTAATATGCAAGAAAAAGTATCCACCATGAGTTTATCCATGTGAGATAGGTAATTCTTGCATACCGGACAAGGATATCCGTCATTTTACCGGGGCTAGATATTTCCATCTCACCCTAGGGTCGAGATAAAATTCACGCGCAACAATAATGACGTCAATTACGTGAACAGATGCATGACGTCATTGTGTTAAAACACATTAAAATGTTAGTTATTGGTGACGTCAATGCACAAAATGTCATTGATATGCAAGAAAAAGTATCCACCATGAGTTTATCCATGTGAGATAGGTAATTCTTGCATACCGGACAAGGATATCCGTCATTTTACCGGGGCTAGATATTTCCATCTCACCCTAGGGTCGAGATAAAATTCACGCGCAACAATAATGACGTCAATTACGTGAACAGATGCATGACGTCATTGTGTTAAAACACATTAAAATGTTAGTTATTGGTGACGTCGATGCACAAAATGTCATTGATATGCAAGAAAAAGTATCCACCATGAGTTTATCCATGTGAGATAGGTAAATCTCACCCTCGGGATCAAAATTGCAACCAGGAACTCGGCAGAGCCTCGTCCCTGGTTACAATTCTGACCCTCGGGTGAGATTTACCTATCTCACATGGTTACTCATGATGGATACTTATAATCTCACCCTCGGGATCAGAATTGCAACCAGGAACTCGGCAGAGCCTCGTCCCTGGTTACAATTATGACCCTCGGGTGAGATTTACCTATCTCACATGGATACTCATGATGGATACTTATAATCTCACATGAGGAAAATGCCTATCTCACATGAGCAGAAATGGGAGAAATATTCATCTTTTTTTTAAAGTAAATACTAAAAAGTTTGTGCACAAAAGTCTATGATTTATTCTAAATTGCAACCATTGTAGATTTGATTTTTTGTCGATATAACAGGTATATGCAATAATTTAGACCAGTAAATTGAGTGTAATATAGACATCATTTATCCACTTTCTTGCTAACTCTGTTGCAGCTTTATTGGATAGCATTGCATCTTAAATGGATCTGCATCCTTTTTCATCCTTCAGAATTTTTCCTATATGGAGAGGTATAATAGGAGCTGAACTACTGCTCGAGAAATGAGTGATGTTACATTTATTTATATACTTCTGATTCATGCCTTCATATTCTACAAAAATGGTTTGAATGTTAATTTCTAAATTCTGTCAGTGTCAATACATTTCCGTTGTTGTTCATAATGTCATTTATGAAATTTCCTCCTTAATGTCTTAAAACAATGGAAGTTTGTCCGAACTTCATATGTGGATTATGCCATAAAGGTAAACAATGAAATGTATTCCAAGATTTTGGATCTGAACTACATGCAAACAGTTTATAGCTGACAAAGATATCTTTCCAGAATTGATTGTGTATTTTATTTATATGTCTAGATATATAATCGTCACCAAAACATGAGAATTTTAAAATACATGCATACACTTCATTGAACATATTCAGAGATTGTTTTGTCTGATAGTAAGTAGTTATCTTCTGATCCAAGTAAGTTTGAGTTATTAATTATGAGAATCTTTCATGGGTATCCGGTGAAGAAAGGGAATTCCAACCCGAGGTAAAAGTGTTTTTATCGGAACCGAGGCTCTTCCGATGTTCCGATTAAAACACTTATACCGAGGGTTGGAATTCCCTCTCTGAACCGAATATATGAGAGACATGTTGTGCGTTGACGCCGCCAGCTACTAACGTGTTGCATGTTTTCCTGCACACCGGATGATGGTGCGCGCGTGATTTTTATCGTTACCCATAAAGATTATAAGAATCTTTCATGGGTATCCGGTGAAGATAGGGATTTCCAACCCGAGGTATAAGTGATTTTATCGGAACCGAGGCTCTGCCGAGGTTCCGATTAAAACATTTATACCGAGGGTTGGACTTCCCTATCTGAACCGAATACCCATGATAGATTCTTTTTCTTGCATATCAGAGACATGTTGTGCGTTGACGCCGCCAGCTACTAACGTTTTGCATGTTTTCATGCATACCGGATGATGGCGCGCGTGAATTTTATCTGGACCCTAGGGTGAGAAGGAAATATCTGGCCTCGGTAAAATGACGGATACCCTTGTCCGGTATGCAAGAAAATACTTTCCATCCCCCATGTAAAACGTGGATAGCCTTATCCGGTATGCAAGAAAAAGAATATGTTGAAACATGTTCAAATCGATCACCCTGCGAGTAAGGCCACACTTAAAAATATTATGTTTGCCCTTTCCCGACCGACCCGAAAATTATGTTTTGTTAAATTTGACTTTTTAAAATTAAAAAAGTATTTGCCTACCGACCTACCCAAAATTTGATATTAGGGTTGGGAAAGGGCAAACAAGGGTGGCCTAATTAAGACAGATAGTAGTTCTTTTGACATTATCAGGTTTTCCATCCCACAAAAAGTTAAAAATAAAAGTTTCTTTAATTCTGGAATCTTGTCTGGCTTTGGATTTGGTAAAGTTGACAATCTGAATTTATAACTGTCAATATGCATATGATATGAATATATAAATTCAGTGGAATACAATTAGTTGCGTGTCTAAATCCTCATCGATGTGTCATGATTTTATCGCTAGTGCTATACAATTATAAATCCACGCACCTCCCATTTTTCATAAATGACATTAACTTGTTGACAACATAAGATCTTTATGTCTGATGTTATCCTTTGTAATCCGTAAAAATCATTATCTTATATAGAGCATCAGTATACGTGTATTTAGAGTTTTTGCTTTTTACAGCTCTTCATGATTTTACCTTTTCGTCATTATTATAGTATTTTTTTTATTATCTAAAAACATTATTATTTTTGTTTATGATAGTATTATTATGATATTTAATATAAGTGACTGATTTCTTGATTGGGCCAGCGAGCGCGCGCGCCTGCGTGCGTGAGTCAAATGCGGAAAGTGTAAATCCGAAATTAGTTTGATCATCTTAATGGATAATGCTGACGAATGTTCTTTTGAGAATATTTTTTATACATCTATAGTTTTTTGAAATTTTAAAACATAACAAAATAATACTTCTCTGTATATTAGTCTTGAGTAATATTTACCCAACATTAGACGTATGGTTAACTTAGTAATTAAACGAAGGAAGAGTGTTCTACTTTAAAAACAACAATATTGTTCATGATTTATCGGTTTATTTCGAAAAAAATATGAAATCAAAAATAACACAATAACAATAAACAAATAACAACAAGCATACACCATCGAACTGAGAGGCTTAACATTAACATCAATGTTCAAGTTTTTCATACCATAGTTTAATGGTATACACAATATAACAAATGCATGTTCAAAACATTCACCGTTTTGAGATGCATGATTTAAATGAAACTATGGTAGATATGAAGGCCGTAATCTCGATTCGTGTGCATACGGATGTGAGTAATACGGCGGAAGTGACAGAGTACTGCGTAATAATTCATCTCTAGCATCTCTCACGTGACCAAAATTGTTCAAAGATGGCTGACAAAATGGCGGCGATAGCAGACCAGCTGCAAATGCTGGAGGAAGTGGAATTTCATCCATTTCGCCGTTAATTTGACGTTTCCACTTGTTTCTCCTGTTCTGAAACCATATTTTGATTTGTGTCTCCGATAAATTCAACTGCGTTGCAAGCC